>VYZX01027765.1:96744-108548 GCA_013401335.1 Brachypteracias leptosomus | reverse complement strand
ACGGGTTTGTAGCGACAGGACGAGAGGTAATGGTTTTAAGCTAGAAAAGGGTAGATTTAGATTGCACATTGGGAAAAAGTTCTTTAACGTGAGGGTAGTTGGTCACTGGCACAGGTTGCCTAGGGAGGTGGTGAAGGCCCCATCCCTCGAAACATTCAAGGTCAGGCTTGATGGGGCTCTGAGCAACCTGACCTAGTTAGAGACATCCCTGCTTATTGTAGGGGGGTTGGACTAGATGACCTTTGGAGGTCCCTTCCAACCCAAACCATTCTATGATTCTATGACCTGGCACCTCTAGCGCCTGTGCCTCTTCTCCCCTTGTGCCTCTTCTCCCCATGTGCTGCACACAGGAAGGTCCGTGACCCCCGGGCCAGCTTCAAGCAGTCGCTGCGGGTGCTGGAGCACGCCAAAGAGGTGCAGCCCGGCCTCATCTCCAAAACCTCCCTTATGCTGGGGCTGGGCGAGACGGAGGAGCAAGTGTATTCCACAATGAAATGTAAGTCAGTGCTGAATTATATGCCAGAATTCACAGGTGTGGACTTCATTGTGTTGGAAAACAGTTGAAAGCATCGTTGCCTCTATGTGCAAATCAATTTACTAGTGCAGGAAATGTTTTGTAAATTATATGGAAAAAACCTGGTTCAGTTAAAAAAAGATTGAACTCCTGAAATATTTTGGCTTCATAGGGCTTTCAGAGTCAATTTGACAGGTAGATCCAGCTTGCTTTGATTTCATTAGAAATTATTATCTCTTTGTGTGGCTATATTAACATTCTTACCTTTACAATATTTTAATAATGGGGTTGTAACATAGTTGCCTTATTGTGCATTCCTTTTTAGAAATAGCAGACCTTATTGTTGAAAATTATTTCAGCTTACTTAGATAGAAAAAAAGTTATTATTCTTGGAGCTGTAGCATGTTCTTGGGTTTTTGTGTAAAGGTATTTTTAAGAGGAGAAAATGTCACAGTGGTGAGTGAATGCAATGTGCTTGTAAGAAGAAATTCATAAATCAGAATCACAGAATGTTAAGGGTTCGAAGGGACCTCTGGAGGTCATTGAGTCTGTGGCATTTCTCCCATACTTTGAAAGAATGTCTACCTGGTATTTTATTTTCTGTACAACAACCCATATTTAGAATGCAGTGATAGAGCCTAGTTTTCTGCAGCTGTCACACAATCTGGACCATAAAATTACAGTTCCTGATTTTCGCATTCCTCCTGCTTAGCTTTTTCTAGCCACAAGAATATGCAGTTTGAGATTTGGTGCTATTTGTTTTCATGCCACTTTCATGGATGTATTTGGAGACAAAGAGTTTCCCCCCAAATTCATTTAGTTACTCTGATCTTGTTTCTGTGCCACGAACGGAACAAGTTAAAGAACATGTAAACGTGCTGATACCGAGTCAGTTTCTTTGAAGAACCGTATCAATCTAAAGACATTCCAGGGAAGCAGTGAGTGCAATGCTGTTGTCAAAACACTGTCTTTTCTTCCTATTTGATGCGGGGCCACCAGCTCAAGTAGCCAGCAAATGAGTGGAAATGCTAATGCAGAGCATGATTCCTTGGCCATCCCTTTGTTCAGAATACCCCCCTAGCTGCAGTGAACACAGTTCTTCAGGCTAGCTGACTCTCAGGTGTCTGGATTTCCTTCTGTGAGTAGACTACCCAAGCTCATTTGCTGTATATTGATTCTAGTATATACTCAAATTTTATCAAAGTTTATGCGATTTTTCAGACATCAAAACTAACATACATCCTAACTGTGTAAAACTGGTGAAAGACATTGGCAGTTTCCCCTGATTTATAGCTCCAGAGAACTGTCCACATCTTTTTGGCATGAAGTCTCTTGAAACAGTGGAGTAGCACCAAGTGTATGTGCGTGTGTCCATTTTTTGTCAAATGAAGGCTCTGACTAAAGACACAATGAAAAGCAGTAAGATAAAGACAAGAGGGTGTCCTCTCTGCAGCGAGACACGTGGCTGCAGGGGGTGCAGCGTGGTGCTGCTCGCTCTCTCTAGCTTTACACCAGGGAGCTCAGCTCTTGTGACAGCGTGGAGCTCAGGATGGGGTATGTGGCTACTGCTCATGGAGGTTGCAAGTTCCCTTTGCTGGGGAGCAGAATGTGGCCCACCCCAGGGTGCTGCGGAGTGACCTGTGTTTAGATTTGGATGGAGGGTGTTTCCTAATTGCTGACAATCCCTTGTGATCCTTCTGCCACTAACAGGGAATTTTGTTTTTTCAGTACTGCGGGAAGCAGATGTAGATTGTTTGACCCTGGGACAGTACATGCAACCAACGAAACGTCACCTAAAGGTAAAAATGCTTTTAATTTACGGACAACGTTATGGTCTGTACGTTGCACAGTCAAGTTTACTCTTTCTAAACGGAGGCTTGTTCTGCGTCCTTACCTTAACTGCGGATGTTGGGAAAGATTTCCTTCCTTGTTTAACCTGATCATCACCTGTTATGGATGGACTCTTCACTAAAAATGACCTCAGCCATCTAATCCCTTCCATCTTCAGCAGACTCCCCATTGCTACTTTCTACTGGTATCTGGGGAGACAGCTGGAGCTGAGACATGATTCTGGAGAACAGGAGTCTCAGTGTAGGTCTCAAACATAATGGCTTGAGCCAGCTCCCCGTCACTATCTCGTAGGCTCTCCTGTAATGGTACCACTTCAGCTGGGGAAATGACCATTTTCTCCTTCTGTCATCTGGCCAGAGCCAGATTCTGTTACTGTGTTTCACTGAAATAATTGTTAGTGAAGAGATTTGTAGGACTGTTGGGTTTTTTTTTTTAACAATTTGGACAAAAAAAATGGTTTGCTCAAAAGGACTATTCAAAAACGAGTGAAGAAAATGATAAAGCAACACCTGGAAATTAAATTCTGAACTTTTCAGCTAAATATGAAGAGCAAGTATTGCATTCTTTTGGTAGAAAGCAGAGAGAAAATTCTGTTTGTGACTTGACTGCTGCAAGTTTTGGAGTGTAAAATGTTGATCTTGCAATATATCTGTGTTCATTTCACTAAAGGCTGGCTATAGCCATTTGCTTTGCATTAACACCTGATCAAAATGAATTCTTTTCACCCAGGTTGAGGAGTACATAACTCCCGAAAAATTTAAGTACTGGGAAAAAGTAGGAAATGATCTTGGATTCCACTACACTGCTAGCGGGCCTTTAGTGCGCTCCTCCTATAAAGCAGGTAAATTACTGAGAAGCATAAGATTCTTGAGCACGTAACATTTTCTTATATAAAGTTAAAATGGTGAATATGCAACAAAGTTCACCTTTGCTTAAGGATACCTCATAGAGTAATCATTTTTCGTTTAATTATTTACACTTACCATGTTCTGTAAGTCATCTAAATGCATCAGTATGACAGTAACTGGTATTTATACAATCCTGTGCTGCTTCAGCTATTTTTTTTGCAAACCTGGTCTGTAGTATATATGCTTAATGCATGAGGCAGGATAAAGGTGCCGAATTGGCAGGTTTTCCTTTACATTCTGCCTCTTGGATGCTTCGGGGTTTAACGGGGCCCTTTGTTGCACGTGATATAGTTTTGTTGCTTCAGGCATAATTTATTTACAGTGCCTTAGAAAGAATGAGCTGCCCTTATGGCAGTGCTTTTTCTGACAAAGTGCTGGGTATAAGTAACAGCTGATATTAATGAAACTGTTGTGTGAGTCTAACATTCTGCTTTTTCCAAAGCAGAGAGCGGACTCGACTCATCGGGGGCTGTTTTAACGCCAGCTCAAACAAGATTTGTAGCAGGTTTCACTATAAGTTGTTGATACTTTATGAAATAGGAATTAATTTTTAATTAAATCAATTCACCTTTGCCTGGGGGAAAGCACAAGGAAGCAGAGCTATTTAACAGAACTGGGCATGAGGAAAATCAGGATTTGGGGAGGGGAGGGGTGGGTAGTGTGGTTATGGTTTGGGGCTTTTTACATCCCTGCTGTATGTATTGAAACTGCTGTTGAATTGAGTTACTATAAAATCATGGTAAGAGCAAGTATTTTACTCTACAATACAATTGCGTTAAATGTGTATTGTTTAAGCAAAACTGAAATACCTACAAATAATTTGGTGCTTTTTTGCCTTTCAATTAGGTGAATTCTTCTTAAAGAACTTAGTAGAAAAAAGAAAGACAAAAGCCATCTGAAAATGAGAGTGAACATATTTAAAGCAGCCAGTTTTAAGGATCCTTTTCAGCGCATAATCATACTCAGTTCCAGAAATGCAGAAGACCAGATGGTGGATGTATGAGTAAACTTACTATCTTTCCAGAACAAGTTTCTCTCACCAAAACACTTCATGTCATTTTACTTCATTCCTCCTGGCAAGGCTACAACTACATAGTACTTCCAGCATTCAGCAAGAAATCAGAAGAAAGAATTGATTTTCAAAGAATGTTGGAACTGAGGTGGAAAAAATACACACTGAAAAAAAAATGTTGGACAGATTTAAAGTAAACAGGTTTGATAACTACCATCAGTATTGCTGCAGTTAATACTTGGGAAGATAATAGTAATTTGAAAGGTACTGATGTTTTGGTGTATCTTATCACGTGTAATACAAGCTTGCAGGGGCTCTGGGAACTGGAGGAGTTTGTGTACATGACAAAGGACCAGATGCAGGCCATTGTGAACCACAGCAGAGGAAGTACCAGTAATAATCCTTCAAGAGATGGTATCTCTTACCTGCAGCTTAAGAAACTGAGCTGTACCATGCTGATAGCTAACGCTTTTCAGGTGCAAGTGTGTCTCACAGGGTATCAAGTTGAAGAAAGCAAGAGCCCTTTGTGGCAAGACAATTAACCCTGTGTGGATACCATATAATTTAAACAACATGGAAGTTGCCACAACAGCATAAATAGAGCCACCCTAGTTTGGGTATATGACTGTAACAAACCCCTCCAAATTGCACAGGTGCTTCTTCAGTCTTGGGTGGGCAGAACTGCTGTTGTTCTATGTTGTGCTTCTACTCCATAGATATTGTCTTACCATTAAAAGGAAGTTAAAAACCCAGTCTAAGGGTGTGGTGATTGTGTTTGGTTGCCTGGCCTCCTGAGACCTGCTCTGGCTGATAAACCTGAATGCAGAGAAGGGAATTGCATCATGGGCGAAATGTGGAATCTATTACGTAGCATACTGAGCTCAAGCAGAAATAAATCCCTTGCTTATGGTGTACTCACAGCTGTAAATTCTTCTCTTTCCAGTCATGATATTCAAAGTGCATCTCTCCCTAATAGTTGTCAGTTGTCTGCTATGGTCATTAGATACCATTTTTGAACTGGCCTCAGCTGTATCTTCTTGATGTTACTTGGGAAACATGCCACCGGTTTGCTGTCTGGTCATTGCAGGTAATCCCATGGCTGTCTATACTACCTTTTCTAAACTACTCTAGTCAGTATGAAGGAGAGTGGCCCCTTCACCCACCCCCAGCTCAGCAAGATGTTAGAAGGAAGACAGCTAATTAGCAAGTTCATAGGAGAGAAACTTGATACTGTCCTGAAGAGCAAAAGTCAGGTTATACCACTAAGGCCAGTGATACTCCACAAAATGAAGTACAACAATATTCATGGAATGGTTTGAGTTAGAAGGGACCTTAAAGATCATCTAGTTCCAACCCCTCTGCCATGGGCAGAGACACCTCCCACTAGACTGGGTTGCACAAGGCCCTATCCAACCTGGCCTTTAACACTTCCAGTGTTGGGGCATCCACAGCTTCCCTGGCCAACCTGTTCCAGTATCTCTCCACCCTCAAAACTGATATTATATATTAAGGTTTTATGAAGAAAAATAGCCTTAAGTTAGAAGGAATGTACTAAAACAGGGTAGTGGAAGAGAAACCTGAGCCTTGAAGAACAGAAAAACTTAACAGCTGTACTTTGTAAAGGCAGAGAGAAGGGCAAGGCTGCTGCTTTTCTTTTAGTTTTAAAAGACAAACAGCCTTTAAAATTTTGAATAATAAAAATGTCTGATGACTACTCTTGGAAAGACGAGACATACTTTGAGCCAAAATTGTTCTGCTTCAGCTGAAGTGCACGGAATACCAGAGCAGGGGAGGGTTGTCAGCTATGGTAAGGAAATCCAATACTCCCTCAGTGGCAGCAGGCAGGGAGGGGTGCAACATTAATTCTGGGATACCCACACATTTAACAGCTGACAGCCTTTATTAGAGGGTCTACTATAAATAATGATTTTGACTTGCCTACAGAGCAGATTTAACAGAACATTACTGTAGCTTTTGCCAAGTTACTGCTCTTTAAGCACATCAACGCAAGAAATACAGAAAAAGGAATTCTGAGCCATACAGCTATAGTCAAACTGGAAGAAGGGGACATTGCACAGTCATTATCCTTGACTTCTTTGCAGTGAGAGAAATAATACTTCTGGAAACACAGTCCAATGTTACTTCATGTTAGAATTATCTTACGAATTGCTGCTGGGTGGTTCAGAAGATGCTAAGTTCCAGAAGCTACATAAGCTATTTTCTAACTGCATGTTTTGCTGCCTGCTAAGGCAAGCAGTCACATTTTGAATTCATAGATTGGAGGGGTGTTTTAAGAATGTTTGAGGACAAGTCCTAAAGTTCTTCTCCTAGTCAAGCAATCTTCCTTTTACAACCATCTTATTTACCGATTGCCCTTTCAGTTTTTCCACAACTCTATGTTAAAGCATTAAACTCCCACAGAACTCCAGGTTCTAAATTCAGCATGGGTTTCATGACTATCTCAATTTTCTTTCCAATGAAGTTTCATTTTTAGTGACATTTTCTTTTTGTATGTCAATCACTTAATTCTGTCAGTTTCTTTCATAAAACAGCCATAAAATATTTTAAGAAACATTAATCTTCATTTCAATCAAGAAAACTGAGTTTTAGAATTATGATTTCAGGTTGACATAGACTTTAGAAGAATGAATATTCTCTTTTAGCATCATTACATCTATCTACTACAGTCTCTGAAGCATAATTAAGTCTTACACAGTTGACAAGAGAACTGCTGCATCCTCCAGAGACTTCAAGTCTTTAGGTTAAATCAACAAGGAGTGTTCATTTAAGAATAGTCTTTATTTTTTTTCCCTACTTGATCAATAATTAATATTGGGTGCCTTTCATTTAAAAAGATTTCAAGTATTTATGATTCTTTGCTACAACATGCGGCAACTTACTGCAGATGTTCAACTTGGAACAGAAATTCTCAGCTTGGAGTAGAAAAAAAAAAGAATGAAAACTGACCCCAGTACTCCAAAATAAATCAGATAACCCATGTTGTAAAACAATGCAGGAAAGCATATTTCAAAGTTTAGCTGTTGAGCAAGATTATAGCCCCACTGTAAATTCTAGATCAACAGAAAAACCTTAACTGAGAGAAGCATAAACATGGTGGCCACTAACTCCTCCTGTACTAGCCCTGGTGAAAAATGTGTGTGTTTTATTCATTTACAATATTCCTGGCTATGATATGCCTGGAACCAGACTAGTTTTAGCTGCACAAAGGCTTGAACACAGATACACAGAAGAAAAGTACATCTTGTCTGGCATTTACAATTTGTCAATGCAATATTCTGGGTAAGAATTTATGCAGTCCGTATCATGCTATTCCTAGGCTTGTATTAAAGCTGGGTTTGCTTCAGCTGTTGTATTGCACATTTCTGCAGTAAAAAGCAGTGTTACTGGGGGATTGCCTTTTATTAAGAACCCCATAACAAAGAATTTCAGAGCACAGGAGTCCATTACTCATATTACACAATTCTCATCAAGAATTACATGCTGTAAGATCCCATAGACAAACACTCAATCGCATTAAAACCCATCTCTTACATACACTACTCAAGCCTTCAAAGCAGGAATGCAAGTCATCTCCAGTTCTTATTTCCCTGGCAACTGTACTCTGAAGATGATGGCTTATGATTCACAGGGCTGCAAAAGCTTCTGAAGCTCTTTTGGCCTGTGGTAAGGTTCTCTTGCACACATACAAGGGAAGTATTGCAGGATCCCAGAGGTGTGCTCCATCAGCTGTTCAGACCAAATTCATCCCACAATCCCAGCATCCTGCTGAAAGAGTGCAGTCACCAAGAAACTAAATAAGCTGACTCTCCAAGCAAGCAAGGGAAATGCCAGTACCAGTTTTACCCCTTGTTGCTCTTCAGAAAGGATCTACTGCTCCCCCCCTCCTAAGAAAGGAGAGTTGGAGTGATCCTACTGTGCTGAACTTGCATGTTCTTTATCTACAATTAAGCCAGACATCACAATCCAGGCTTTGACTAAGTCTGCAGTGGAAGCAGTATAGGAATAGGGAATATAGCTCCTAGTTCCTCCATCTCCTCAGCAAAAGGAGAAAAAGCCACTAGAAGCTTCAAGGACACTGACTAGCCTTGCACATTAAAAGGAGCAAGGCCTCACACAAGAGTTTAATGGTTCCTCTATCTACTTCAAACTTATGAGGAGAGGTCCCATACTGAGGCACTATTATCACACTACTTGTGTGCAAGTTTCTGAAAAGCATCCTGATTTTCTGAAGTCTCTACTCACCCTGGCTGTTATGAGCAGCCCTGAAGCAGTGCTGTGCTACCCTGAACATAATTCAGGACAAGAGATCCATCGAGCACAACAACTTGTCAGTACCCTCTTCTTAAGCCCCAAGGAGAAATGACCAGCCTGCCCTCTCAGGTGCTGTGGGGCAGAGGTAGTCAAGAGGATGCCTGCCTGCAAAGGCAGGGTGGTCTACCAGTTGGATTACAATGCTTACAAATACCACCATCATCATAGAGTTGTCCCCTGCTCTGTGAGTGTTGTGTGAAAGCAGTGCTAGTGAATGAGGAAGAGATCACATGATGAAAGATGGCAGTTTGATTTTAAACCCCCATAATTCCCACTCTGAGTGGCTTCTGATACTGTCCATACAGAAGAATCTTATTATAGGACAAAAAGCCCGAGGCATATTTGCCCAAAGTTCTGAGTGATCGCTGCATAGTAAGTCCCCATGTGGAAGCCATGCAGAATCTGTGGTTCAAGGACACAGCTATTTCACTTAGATAACACTGTCTGCCCAAACTGTTATACAAGTTCCTTAAATCTTCAAATATCTGTTCTAGAGCTTAACTATTGACCCATGGAAATGTAAATAAAATTTATTATAATAACACTCATTACCAAGATGACATTGATCTTATACTACATCAATAGTTAAACAGCATACTTGAGGACACACCTGCTGAATAAATTCAGAAGGTGTTATGTGACTAGCTACAGGACAATTCTCTAACATTCCAACACTACTATTACACAACTAAGACATCTATGCTGTCTAGTCTGAAACCCGTTCATGGTCATCATCCTCTATCCTCCCCTCCATTTCACAATCCCATGCAACAAGCCAAACACAAACTGTCATCAAGGACTTTAATAGCACTGGCCAGTTGAGAATAATAAAAACAAGTAGAAATAAAGGCAAAAATATCATGGTAACATAGGAAGTATTAATTCCTGCTAATTAAATGAGGTAGCAAGCTAACTCATGGGGCTGAATTTAATTTTTAATCATTTCTTAACAGCAGAGAATAATTTTTGCAGATTCATTAAAGAAAGCTGCTTTCAGATGAAGTATGTAAGCAGATAGGAAGGAAAAAGATAGCCATCAGGTAGCTCTGAAGGCAGTATTTGCTTTCTGTTTGAACTGACACCAAATTAAGGTAATTCTGCTTAAATTCAATGTTAAAACAAGCAGAATGCTCCTCTGCTGAAGAGGGGTTGTATTGCTGTAACTTAGGAAAAACTTGCCCCAGGAATCTGATCAATAAGTTATGTGGCTGCACATGGAATGTAGGCAAGACAACCAAATAAGTTAAGATCCGCCAGTGGATCAGTTCATAGCTGCTTGTCCCCTGTCATTAGGTACATGACAAATGATGCCTGCAGAACTGTCTGGCCTCAGTTGAGACTGCATCAGTGCCAGCTGATTCCAACCAGGACCAGGGTATTGTTACAGTCAGCTCTATTTTAAGGCTCTACCCAAACCCTACCAAATCCATTTAGAACTTATCTTTTGACTTCAATGCCAGTTAAAGCAAGAATTTAACTGGGCACAAGAATTACCCCAAAAGAAAATGGAAAAAAAAAAATAAATGGTGAGACCAAAGTTCTTGATCACTGTCCATAACTGGACTAAAGTAAAAAGATACTGTTTCTTTTGCTTTCATATCACTTGAAACATTTAAAGTGCAATTTAGGAGCATTTCTGGAAGCAGAAATCTGCAGTTTGAAGGTAATGTTTCCACTTAAAAGATGATTCATTATTAAAAACAGGTCTGTACCATCTTCAGTAACCCAAAAAAATTGCTATAAAAATAGATTTGAAAATAGACTGAATTCACATGTACCAGGTACCATTTCTAGTGTAAAATTGGTTTAGTTTATGAAAAATATCTTTCCTTAAAAAAAATCATAGTCTTACAGTTATTATCACTAAGAAGGTCCACAGAATTCCTTCAGTACCTATTAAACATTATACTCTGGGCTTTTTGACAGGTGGGTCCTGCAGGCTGAACTTAGGAATTTCACAGGAAGAAGCAAAAGGAATTCTTTTGGCTGACACCTTCTTCCCAATTGTTTCAATCTGAAAGAGAAAACACATTTAACAAGTGAGTGTGGGAAGCTAATGTAATCATGTCAGCCTATGAGATATCCACAAGTTTATCCAGGACCATGACTACATTCCACAAACACTAGGCATAACACAAGCTACAAAGCACAGTGTGCCCAGGGACAGTTTCTGGGATTGGAGTTGCAAGGAGTTTTTTTAAAAAACAGCCTTTCACAGGTCCCTGTTTTGCCTATTTAAGCTGCACATTGCTAATTTGAACATTCTTGTGCCTCAGCTTCCACAGGACTATCAGCATGAATATCAAAATGCTTCTGAGTATCCATAAAATGTGGGTTTGGCCTCCTTTATCTAAAAGAGGACCATGCCTAGAAGGAGAGAAGCATAAGAAGCAGCATCATCCAGCTAATTACCTGGAAGCCAATGACTTGGAGCTCATTGTGAAGATCATCTAGAACTCTCCTACCATCAAAGATAAACGCAGGCTTCAGCATCTTCTTATGAATACGTTCATAATCCAACTCCTGTAAAGGGCAATTAGAGCAGATAGAATAAATAAGCACCACAGCACTCCCTCTGGTTTTCTTTAGTTTAAATTGAAGAAAACGTTTACCTTAAACATGTCCCATTCGGTGCAAATTACAAGGGCATGAGCTCCATCACAGGCTTCATAGGGATCTTTACTGATAGTGACCAAGCGAGACACTGTAACAGAAGGAAAATAAAATCTTATTCTGCACACATCTTTAGCATCAATCTGGTGCACTCCTGGCAAACGAGTCTCCTTCCTTGCCCTACACAAACAAGGACTTTCAAGTCACTCACCCAGAGAAGTTTTCTATCAAGACATTTGTCATTTTCACTTATTTAAATGAAAGCAGCTTGTACCTGACATCTGAATAGTGTCAGAGCACTTAAATGTTTGAAGTTAAGCATTTAAATTTTATTTAAACAGTGAAGAGCACCTCTAGAATTAGAAGTTACTGTGGAGTGTTGAAATGCCAACTTCCAAAGGTCACTGCCTGTACAATAGCAGCACATCACAGCTCCTATTTAACACTAGGTTCACACTGGAGAAGATGCACATGGCCCACTAAGGACTGACTTCATCCTCTGACTGCCTCAGCAGCTGCCTAGAGGCAACCCTCCCTTCCCCCTCCTCTAATTCAAAGAGATATCAAATCATCT
>VYZX01027765.1:35562-96683 GCA_013401335.1 Brachypteracias leptosomus | reverse complement strand
ACCTCTAGAAGTCCGATCATCCTTCTCCCCCATCCACCCATCATCTCCATTCTCTCTCACCAATAAGAAAGTAAGAATCCCAAGTATTCCCTGCTTCTCCCCAAAAAACTTCTAGTCACAGATGATTACTTTAAAGTTATATTGAATTTAAGGGAACAAATGAATTTGGAAGTTATATGTGGGAAGGGAGGATGCTTTACAGTGAATTCCAGAATTATGTCTTTATTTCTATTTTAGATATGCAAGCAAGAACTAAGGCAAGATAAGACCCCAGACCCAAAGGAGATGGCAGAACAACACTAGTCTCTCCTACTTTTGGACATTCTTCTCTTTCTTTTAATTATGCAGAGGGGAAAAAAAAATCCATGTATTCAATTTAATATTTATAAAAAGAAAAAATGTACAATAGTATGGAATTAGCATTTATCTATAAAAGATATGGGGAAAGGGGGAAGAGTTACAGGAATCTTCTGAGCTATGACAATCTTCTAATAAGTGTAACTAACAGCACATCACTGCCATGATGAAAATGTGAAAATGGGTTTCTAGTTCTTAAAACAGACCTTGTGTATTTTGAAAATAGGGTGGGGAGACGAGGGGGAAAATAAGCTTTACACAAGCATTCTTACCCTGGTTGTCTTCTGAGACACCTGGATGTGAGAGATCCAAGAGGATTTGTTCCTTAGGTACTTTAGGATCATAGATATGGAGCTTTGCTCCTTCATCCATTAAGTACTTGCTAATGTAGATACTGGATGACTCTCTAGGGAAGTGAATCAATCAGTTAGAGAACCAGGTGGTATGTTCCAAGTAATGAAAGTATTCAAGTGTCATGATAAGCAATGCCAGATTTACATTAAACATCTTAGTGGTAATCCATGCCAACCTGAGATCTTGAGGAATACCAATGACAATAGTATGAAAAACAAGTTTACATCTCTCTTGCTGAATCATGCAAGAGATACTAAGACCCAGGACTCCTATTGACCATAATTAACAGCAAAAGTTTATAATCCTTCCCTACCAACTGCAGCCTGGGAGTTGTATCAAGTCTGAGTTTTACAGGAAGACAGAATTAACCATCTTCGGGAAACAAAGCTGAAGCTTTGGCTTCACATAGCCATTTAAAACCAATTGCAAAAATGTTTGCATTCTTTTCTATGGAGAATGGAAGGACTTGTCAAAAAATTATCTTCGCTTGTGCAATTTAAGGACTAGAGTTACCTACTCCAGCTTCTGAATGATTCAGGTATATTGTAAAGGTCAAGAGTGATTTGTCTTAAACATCTAAGAAAGACTAATCCTTGTTACAAACCAATTCAGTCACAAGAAGTTAAGGGTCCCATGTCTGATCTATTTTTATTAATGCAATTCAATTGAGGGGGTTTAGCTGCATAGCTCATGATAAGTATAGGGAATCCACGTTAGGGAACTGAATTTGCTCTCTTACCTTGTGTCCCCAGTATCCTTTTTGAATGCAAACCCTAAAATAGCAATCTTCTTGTCAGTGACAGTATTGAACAAGCTGTCAATAATGCGGGAAGCAAATCTTCTTCTCTGATAATCATTCATGTCTATTACCTGGAATTATGTAAAGCACGATGGTACAGAAGTGAACCATTTTAAACTATACACAGATTCTATTAACAATCATGCCAGGCTACCCACACAAGCTTAACAGAGGCTTAAAAGAGAAAGCTAAGTATTTTTGCTCAGTATCTTAAGTAATCCAAAGATAAATTAAGTTAATTTATCAAACTGAGACAAATCCTATTTTAATCAGTGACTGTAGATGCATATACACACATACTATCATGCATTGTCTAGTCCAAAGGCTAGGATCTTTTTATTGCCTTTTTTTAATCTACAACTGACTATTGTAGGCAGAAACATAGCAAGCAATTCCAGTGTTTGTGTACTTGATGTCACATGGACATCCCATTGCCAGCCCTACACTTCCTTACATGTATAAACAACTGTGAGAACATTTTTAGCCTTTTAAACCCACACTAACAACTCTCAGTACACAAAACTAGTGTGGTTAAACCAGATATTTAAGTGCCTCACTTTTGTTATTACATGAAAGTGGGTTCGTTCACTCCAATTGTTCCTGTACTTTCCTCCAGTCTGCTTCATACTTTGATCTCCAGCCTTTAACACATAGAGGGCACTCGATCACTGGTAGAATAGGAAAGGCAGATATCCCCACCTAGATAGTGTTCAAAATGGACTGGGAAGAACTACACTTCCCTCTTGGTTTTGAGACTTTCAACCAAAATAAAGAATTAACAACAACAGCCTATGAAAAGTAAGGTATAAACTATATGGTAGAAGGATATTGGTGAACCAGATTTGAAGAAAAGAAATAAAAGCAGTGGGATTTATGCAACTCAACAGGGTGGTGATTGAGAAAAAAAGTCAACAGTTGACAGGGTAAGAGGGGCACTTCTTTCTGTAGTTATCTTTTCAAGGAATTAGGATTTCAGTATTAGAGAGCCCTGTCCTGTCTGAAGGCCAGAGAGAATAAAAGTTAGGATTCTGAGGCTGCTCTGATCAGCAGACCCTACAGAATTTACATCCTGTCCTCAGATGGGTCCGAGGTCTCCCATGTGCAAGCACTGTAGGCCAGTGTAGGCCAGGGCAGAAAGACCTCTACAAGACAACAGTGCTCTGAGGAAGCAGAAGGTGCAGGTAAGGGGGTTGTACTACATGACTATAGCACCTTACCTTATCCTAATTCTGCAGCAGCTGTTCTTACTATCTGATTTGTCCACAGCTTAATAAGCCATATAGAAACACTGCAAAGAGTTGCTCTTAAAACAGCGTAGGAGAGCATAAATGCATTAAAAGCACTTTAAACTGTGTTTACATTAACAATGCAACCTTTTAGGCTTCTGTTAAATTGAAATAAATACCTCCACACAGAGCAAACTGTAAAGAGTCCCTATGCCTTTGGGTTTCCAAGATACCAAGTGAGTTGCATTTTGAGAAGGACCCTTGTGTCTCCCAAAGGATGGGGCCAAACCAATTGGTCTCTTTCAAGACAGTATTACCTTCTCCCTGTTCAGATTATCAGTGAGGTAACATGGCTAGCTCCTGCTGCTCCAGAGATTGTCTGCTGTCTGCTTACATCTTATACTGAGTCAAAGCAGTTGTTCCAGAAGCAAACATCAGAACCCAGGGCTCCTTTTTCCTACTGTGCCAGTGCATCCAGTCCTACATTCCTGGATGCTTACACAAGGTTCATGCAGCACACCAGTTCCTCTTCACTGATGGGACTGCGAGCCTCTCCACCATGGACTAGACTACCCTAATGAAGTATATTTTTAGGGAAGATGTCAATCTGAACCTCTTCAGCATAAAACCCACATCTTCCTTGTCTCAAGCAATTAAAGTTACAGTTGCAAGCAAGAAAGCAGGCTGCTGAGTAGTCCCTGGCTGGAGGTTAAACTATCTGAACAGGATGTAGAAAGCCACTGGACATCACAGATAATGTAGGAAGCTGACTAAAGTCACAGATAGCTGTGAGAGACAGCCTAGTTTTACAAGCAGTGATGGAGGAAATTATGAGTGAGATCCAGCCAAGCTTCAGACAATTGTAAGAGAGTATTAGGGATCTTTTGGGGAATAGGATCTTGAATCCACAGAGCCTAAGTACCATCAACAGCACTATGTGGCCATGATGACCTAGGTAATGGTGTAAAAAAGGATATGGCACAACTGCCCAATGACAAAAATGTAATTATGGGCAAGTTATTTGGCAGCAGACTGGGATGGAGAAGGGAGGGGGAAAAAGGGTAGCCAAAAGGAAGATTAAAAAAGGAAAGCTGCTAATAAGGTAGGCAAATCATGTGCTTGATATTCTGGGGCATCTGCTAAGCAGCCTTGTACTTGATCACTGCAGCCTAATTCAGGACAATAAACCAAAGGTGTTCTTTTGACCACATCAAGTATGTCAAAGATGCTTCCTCAGTCAGGACTGGGAAGAGGGGTGAGGTACTTTCGTTGGTTAATAGGAAAACCACTCATTAGTACAGACTGAGCATCCTCATATTGCTGCATTGGTGGTAGGCCTGAAAGCATCCATATCTTCCCAACCACTCCTAACATTAACCAGGGAACAGCAGCAACCATATTTATTTAAAAGACTAGCAAGTTCTGCTGAGCTCTTTCAGAAAAAGAAAACTGTAAAAGTAAATGTAAACCCTGAGAAAAAAAGTCATAAGCTCTGAATTCAAAGTGGACAGAAATAATCAAGTGCAAGAGGAAGACAGGAGTCCAGACATGCTTGTACTTCACATTTTCTACTGCTACTTCTAGACAACTTCCCAATCCATTTGATCCAGGCAACTTAGTTCAACCCCCAAAAGCCTACGCACCCATGAGCATCAAATGCCAGTGTTAGGCTGAGGGCCCTAAAATGTAAAGATGACCAACATTAAGGTATTTGCTTCTTAAAGCAGAAATGCAGATTATGCATGGACAATGCTCCAAAGTTCAGTGCCTGAATGCTAAAGAAACACCACCCCTTCAAAAAAGTTAGTGAAAAACTTGTACCTGTTGCCAGTAGCGGGCTACTTCAGGTAAGTTCAGTGCCTCACAGAGGTACACTAAATTCAAGACATCCTTCTGAAAACAGCTACCTCCAAATCCTGAAAGACAAAATGGTTATTTTACAGGCAACTAAGGTACTATTCTAACCCAGTCTTTGGAATCAAGTTGGTTTTGGGAACCATTGACATAGCAGTATAACCTTTCCCAGTACTTCACTGCCAGCAAACAAAAACCTTAAGAATCTTTCAAAATCCAACTCCTGGACCAACTTACTCTGCCAGTTACAGAAGTCTTAACATCTGCTTCAGGTTCCACTTGAAGTCAATAGAAGTTTTAACACAGTCTCAAGGAAACACATGGTAAGATAGCCCCTAGGGATTTTTTTACTATTCCAGTTAGGTGGACAAGCTCCTGGGTTTGTTCTCCCTTCACCTAGAAGGTTAGATTAATGCTTCTCAGAACACGTATGTTCTTTTCAAGATTAGGTTCTTTCCTCCCACACCTCCAAATGGCTATCTAATCATTGCTGAGAACCAAAGATCACCAGAGCTAAAGGAGAACAATTAGAGGCATCCTTGACCCCTAGAACTTTGCTCAGTCCTAGAAGCAATACATTGTAGAAGGAATTATAATAATCTAATAGGTATTTTTGTGATTTATTTGCTATTACTTTTCACCCTTCTATAGATTCTAGGAGAAGCTGTATTTAATAAAGTCATTTTAAAGTCACACTTTCTCTTTTGTAGCATGAAGACTGTAGTCATACAGATAGGCTTTAGTCTTATCCTGTAATTTTGAAAGCTTGTTGTACTGATCACCATTTAATCACATCTTACTCTCTAGTAAATCTAAACAACTGAATTAATCCTACAAATCAGAAGTTGCCATCACCCATTCTGACCTAGGAACATCCCTCTCCTCAGGCCACTGGCAGCAACTCCCAAACAGATCTGCAGCAGTTATCATTGGGAAGGCATCTTGGAAAGCACTATTACCAGTGATGCTTCAGAAAAAACATTACAGATTTTCTTTCCAGTGTCCCATGCAGGATAAACCATGCACCCTGAACTCCTGAGTTTCAGATTTCCAGGGTCTAGAACAACCTCAGTACTAGACATTTTACCAGAAAAACCTGATTTATGCTAGTACTCTACAGCAAAGTTTTCATACACATGCTGTAGAAGACTTTAGAGCATCAGATCACTTCAAAACACTGCTGGTAGACCTACTGGACTATTAAATAGAAGCCCAGAAGAGGAAAAAAGAAAGTTTTTCATTTACCAACACTGGCTTTGAGAAACTTATTTCCAATTCTTTGGTCTGTTCCAATAGCTCTTGCTACTTCTTCAACATCAGCTCCTGTAGCTTCACACAGAGCACTGATTGAGTTAATGCTGCTGATTCTTTGGGCAAGGAAAGCATTAGCTGCCTGTAAATAAAAAACAGCAAAGAGAACTTTATTTTGACAGAAATCAAGATGTCCACAACAGACTGCAGGGAGCTACTACTGG
Source organism: Brachypteracias leptosomus (assembly GCA_013401335.1). Lineage (NCBI taxonomy): Eukaryota > Metazoa > Chordata > Aves > Coraciiformes > Brachypteraciidae > Brachypteracias > Brachypteracias leptosomus. The sequence continues at coordinate 90,618 of VYZX01027765.1, read as the reverse complement.
AAGAATTAGTTTAGTATCTATGTAACTCTGCTGAGATACAAAATGTTAACAAACTAGTTAATACATAAATGCCAGTTAATGAGATCTAAGGAAAATAATGTAACTTGCAGAGCCTGAACCGTTTTATGATGGTAGCCAGTTTCTGCAGTACTGAAGGTTTACTTTTAATAATAACAGAGCAATAAGAGTAGGATTTAATGAAAAGTTAGTATCATCTATTAGGTCAGCTGAGATAGCTGGAAAATATTAACACCCTTTGACATACATATTGGGTCCTCCCAACCCCATCTGTCTTTCCCACCTGCATCACCGTCAGTGAACTTCTGCTTCTGAGCTTTGTCCCACCTACACCTTTTGCTCATTGCAGACCACAGCAGTAACACTAACCAGTTTGGAAAGTTCTGACGACCAAGTATTGGTTGTGAGGATTTTCTCTTTGGGCACCCAGTGCTCATAAACAGCACAAAGAGCACGGACAGCTTTCTGTCCCTCTGGAGAATCATCTCCACCAATAAGCACTCTGTCTGGGTTCTTCAGGTCCTTAATGGCTGTTCCTTCTGCAAGGAACTCTGGGTTAGACAGCACCTACAGGCAGAGAAATAAACAGATAAAAGCCAAAAGCAACAACCAGCCTTTAAATACACAACTCAAAACACTACACTTACCTGCAAATCCAAGTTAGGCTTAGTATTAGCATCAAATATTCGACGGATGCTCTCTGCAGCACGTACTGGAACTGTGCTTTTCTCAGTGACAATTTTATAGCCATTTGAGTTTTGCACAATTCGTCTAGCACAAGCTTCAATGTATTTCAGATCAGCTGCTCGGCCTTTTCCCATCCCATAGGTCTTTGTTGGAGTGTTAACCTAGTTACAAATACACAGAAGGGTAAGAAATGTTACAGGTCTCTTAAGAGGCACTAACAAGGTGAAATTGTTAAAAGTGACAGACATTTTCCTTTCCAGAGTCCAGCTTGCTACTACCTTAGAATTATTCTAGTTACCATATCAGATGAACAGCCATTAGCTTTCTCAATTACTCATTTTGTCTTCTAAAGAAAGCTCCCTGGCCTCTATTCAAATAGAATTTAAACAAGAGTAACTCATAGCAGCTTTGTGGGCTTTGGTGAAACTTAGTCCTTATTCTGGAAACATCAGTAATTTCCTCATGATTACAGACAGCCACCTTTTGTTTCTTATCCCACATTAGGAGTGTAAAAATTCACATAAGAATGTTGCAGCTAGTAAGGCAGTTACAGTTTAAATCTACTTTGCAGTGAAACTTAAGTGTAGAGCTGCTAGAAATTGCTATACTGAAGCACACAGAAAAGGCAACATGAGGGAAAACACGTCATTTAGATGAAGACAGAGGGTCCCTTTCATTGCAAACTGAAAGAAGAAATGGCAACAACATGTAAAACACAACAGCATGTTTTAAGCCAAGGACAGGTGGCAATATATGGGCTGTATTAGTGGCAGTGATCCAGCCAAGCAGCATTCATTTTGGACTTAATGAATGGAGAAAAACACTATCAGAAAGAAAGCTCTGTACTGACGTGCCCTGACAAAGAAGCTCTCAAGAAAAGAGGACTTAAGTCACAAAAAACCCTCAACTATGGCCTACCAAGATGAATAGCAATCAGTTCTTTTGGATTCTGCATTAGAAACAACCTTCTAGATTACAGAAGGTTACTAGGAAGAGGATCCAGTCAGTGTAGTGTCAACAGCCTAGAAATATTAAAGCTAGGAAATACTAAAGCCAGCCCCTCTTCCATTAAAACATTGTTTTTTAAAGGCTTCTAGAAATAAATCATCTTTGTAACCCAATAATTAGCACATGACTTTGCATCCCTATCTAGGAACCATATCAATATTGTTAAAGTCCTGTAGACTTCAGTAGGACGCTGCAGTGACAGATCTGCACTACGTTCTGTTCTAAAATTCCATACATCTAACCAAGCTAAACATCAATATCATTTTGATTTATGGCCTGTCAAACATTCTGCTGGCTATAAGAAAATATTTTCCCACAGTGCACAGAAAGACAAAGGAAAAACTGTGACACAGTGACATGACATTGCTAACTATATGCTACACTATACAACAAAACAAAGGCCTCTTCCTAACATAAAAGCAACCTAACGATTTGATGAGAAAAGACACACAACCACCTTCTCCCCCTAAACTTACAGAAATAAATACAAGGTCAGCTTCTCTAATGGCATCATCAATACTGGTGGAAAAGAAGAGGTTTCTTCCTCGACAGGATTCTACCACTTCTTTTAAGCCTGGCTGAAAAAAGTAGAAAAAAAGCAGTTAAGGTTAATGCAATCAGGAGAACAGTAAACTGTACACCCAAACAGCACATCATTTCAGATACAGACTTTCCTCACCCCTCAGTGTTACATGCTTTCAGTCTGCCAGATATAATGTAACATTTCTGTAGATTTACATAGTGAAAAAAGTCCTTTCTTACTCAAGATATTCAATGTTGGCTTGAAACTTTCAGCCACACTAGACTGTTATTTGCACAATCAGATTTTAGGCTCCAGTTATTCCCATGCTAAATTCTATTTCCATGAGCAACAAATAAAGAAATACCCATAGAATGATGTTAAGTAGATACAAGAAGCAAAGTCTTACAATATTCCCTAGGCTGTAAACAAAACAGGTAGTCCCAACTCTCCTTTTCCCTCAGTTACACATTCCCCAACACCAGATCAGAAAGATTCAGCACCAAAAAAACCACAAAGAAGTCTTCCGCCAAATTAACAAGCCCAGAAAGGCAGCAGAGACAAACAGGAGATGAAGACCACCCCTTTTGGCAACCATCCATCTTTGGACCACTCATGGCACCAGACCTGAAGCACAGAAGTATCACAGGCACGATCTGATGTGATTCTTTCCAGAGACACATACTGTGCTGTAACACTTTCTGCTCTCTTCCCTTGACATCTCCACTCAGACAAGAGGAGCAGGAGACCATGTGGACATGAGCAAATCCTCCATATTAGAATGGGCTACTAAACAAATTAACTAAGATATAGTTGTCATAGACAAAAGAAGCCTTAACTTTGTTTGAAAAATAAAAGTCATGCACTGTAACCTGGCAATCAAATCTCCAACTTGAGACACGCCTATCATGACATGAAATATTTAAGGGCCAGAAAGGCAAAGGTTCACTGCAGGGAGAAAGAGGAAAACAAAGCACAAGCTTTCTTATGTTTGTGCTGTCTTAGTTTATATACCAAATACCTACTTAAAAGGAAAACAAAGGTCAGCACAGACAGATTAGCATGTAACAACCCATCAAGTGTTCTAACTATTGTCTTATTGGGATGTAAAAAAAAGGCAGCCCACTAGACAGTTTGACACCAGAAAGAAAAAAATAAATAAAAATCAAAACAAATACAAAAAATACAAAAAACCTCACTGTGCAATGACTCAATTTCATAACTGTCTGAACTAATTCTTGGCAGTTTTTGTACATTCTTTGTAAGCAAAGGACACCATTCCAGGAAACAGACATGAGGTTTCTTTGGTGGGCTTGGGTTCTTTTTTTAAAAAATAAAACTAACACGCCTAGACTACCTCTATGTTGTGGTTTAACCCCAGCTGGCAAATAAGCACCTCACAGCCACTAGCTCACTTCCCACTGATGGGATGAGGGATTGAATCAGAAGAGTAAATGTGAGAAAACCCATGGGCTGGGGTAAAGACAATTTAATAGGCAAAAGCCACACACACAAGCAAAGCAAAACAAGGAATTCATTTGCTACTTCCCATTGGCATACAGGCATTCAGCCATCTCCAGGAAAGCAGGGCTCCATCATGCAAAGCCATGGGAAGATAAAACGCCACCACTCTGAGCACCCTCCCCTTCCTCCTTCCCTCAGTTTTATATGCTGAGTATGACATCCTATGGTATGGAATATCCCTTTGGTCAGTTGTCCCAGCTGTGTCCCCTCCCAACGTCTTGTGCACCTCCAGCCTGCTCTCTGGTGGGGTGGGGTGAGAAGCAGAGAAGACCTTGACTCCATGTAAGCTCTGCTCAGCAATAATGAAAACATCCCTGTGTTATCAACACTGTTTCCAGCACAAATCCAAAACGTAGCCCCATACTAGCTACTGTGAACAAAATTAATTCTATCCCAGCCAAAATCAGCATACTAACTCATTTAAAGTGTTTACAGAAAACAAAGTACTTGCTTTCATGATCTTTATTCCTGATTCTATTCCTAAGCTGAGCATTCTAAACATTTTCCCTTGAAAGAGTGTGACAAAGGAGGTCTACTCATCTTCACCTAGAATCACAGTATAGGTTCAGTTTTAAGATGAAAAAACTGCACTAGCTTCACAGCACAGATTAAGAAGACTTCTTACAGCAAAAGAGTAACTGTTAGTACTGGGCAACATGCCTTATATTCACTTGGCTCCCAAAGACAAGTTTTTGCTCCCACTAAAGAAAAGAACTCAAACCTGTAAAAACTAAATCTCATGAAAGAATGAAGGATGAAAAATAACAAGTGCTAATAGAGGCAAAATACAAAAATGCTTTACATATCTTTAAATTAAAGTAATTCTGCAATGAAGGAGTGACAGTGCGATACATTTTAAGAATTATATATCTGACCTAGCCTTCCCAGGCCAGATTGCAGATTTACGGTACAAGTGAATCGGGGACATAACTGTCCCCATTTTACAACACGGTTAAGATAAGCAGCATGGATTGGATTTCAGCAGTATTCAGCATAGCAATAAAGCTTACCACTCAGTATTACACATTCATGTTGTGCTCTAACACAGCAGATAGTCCACTCACTCGGTTATAGTTACTATGTTACTATTAAATCAGGCTACAAAAGAAATTTAGAATGATTTAACACAAGTCACTATATATACAGTTACATTTTTCCTTTCTACACCTTTCATATATAGTTCTTAAATACCTGCCTGCACCAGACATATGAAGTTATTTTAAAAATCTGGTTCAATGAGCAGTAGTGAGAAGCAGCTGTTCCAGAACAGTCTTTTTGAAGGACATCACTATGCTATACTTATCAAGCTTCCACAGGGCCATGTGGTGGGAGAGACGCAAATGTAACACTGACTGGACAGAGACAACTGTGCGGGAAGTTTACCTCGTAGATCGGGAGCGTATCTGAATTCCAGGCATTGATTCTGGCCTCATTGACATCCACAACAGTGACTTTGATATTAGGACACATCTGCGCAATAACACTACAGGTTGGCCCACCAACATAACCAGCACCAATACAGCAAATCTTCTTAATTTCAAACATGATTGCTCTAGTAAGAGGTGGGGAGGGAAAAAAAATAATTAGGAGCTAAGTGAAAACACCGTACAACAATTCAAGGTAATAAAGGAGAATTAATGATCTGAGATTTTATCATGCTGCCACAGATGCATTTTCCTCCAGCTGACCTCTTGAGGCGAGCTGCGTGCCCCCCGGGCGGGCAGGCTGTGGAGCCTGCCCCACTCCTGGAGCGCCAGCGCACACAGAGCGTCGAGGAAGCGTTTTCTGTGGTCGCTTTGAAGCCTGCCAGAATAAATACCATCCCCTCGGCCCGAGGAAATGCTGATGCCACGTTAGTCTCAGTGAGCTGAAACATCCGCTGCGGGCAGCCCGGGCGGGGAGGGACCGGCACAGCCGCGACAGGCCGCGCTCAGCCGGGACCCCCACTCCGGGCCCGGCTCCCGCCAGTTCCCGGAGTCCCTCGGCCGGGAGAGGCGCCGCCAGCGCGGAGGCCGCAGCTTCTGCCTCCCCCTCGGTGGAGGGAGCGGAACGGGAGCCCACCCCGCTTCCCCTCGGGCGTCTCGGGCTGGGGCCGACCTCCGTGGGCTCCATTCCCGGAGCCCAGCGGAAAGGTTCCTGCCGGCCACGGCGGAGAGCGGCTCCGCGGCTGCAACCCGGCCCCGCGGGGCAGCAGCTGGCGGGAAAGGCCGCCACCGCCCCGGTAAGACCCCAGGGAAGACAACGACAGGACCCGCGGCCAGCACTAAAGCCTCAGCCTAGAGACTCACCGCGGGCATACGCGGGCCAGTCCCGCCGCCGCTGATGGAACTGGAGGGCTGCAGTGAGGATGCTCAGCGAGCTCAGGGCGACACTCCGCTACAAGTGTGGCGGCAGCGGCGGCGGCGGCTATTTAAAGGGCCGCCGCGGGGCCGAGGCGGCTGCTTCATCCCGGGGACGCCGAGAGAGGCTGGCCCCGCCTCCTGCCTTCTCCCGGGGGCGGAGGCCGGTGCAGAGCCCGCCCGCTCGTCCCGCCGCCTCCCCGCCCCGCAGCGCTGCCGGCCAATAGGCGCGGAACACCTCAGACGCCGCCGCCGGCCGCGCAGGCCAAGCTCGCCCCGGCCCCGGCTTCGGCCCAGCCATCGCACGGGCAGTGAGGGGCCGGAGGGTCCCTGGGCCCGGCTGGGGTCTCTGTGGACTCGGCCGGTGCCGGGGCCTGGGCTGGGCCCGCCCCGCCGTAGCGGCTACCCTCAGCACTGGCCGAGGGGGCGCCTCTTGGGGTGGGACCGTGCCCCCGGCGGCCCTTTTCCCCATGGGTCGGTTTGAGGTTTTATACACCTCGTTCCCCTTGCTTTATTTGGGGTTTTTCTGCATCGTGGCAGCTGGACCGGTGGCTGCTCTCGCTGCCCCTTTCTGGGAGGAGTGTCTAGGTCGCGGCCTGGCCGCCGGGAGCCACCGGAAGGGTCCCCCAGACTGTCGTTTCCAGAGACGGTGGCGGCGGGGCTGCCGCGGCGGGGAGCGGGTGCTCCTCCGGGCCCGCCCCAAGCACTGCTCTTGCCCCTGGGCAGCCTTGGGCTGGGTCGGGCCCGGGCGCCCAAGGGAGGTCGGGTGCCAGCAGTGGGGTAAGGGAGGTCGGAGTGCCTCACTCTGCTGTGCCTTTCTTCTGCCTCGGAGTGATTTTATACGAGGAATTAATTTTGGTGGTTAAATACACAAGTGAATAATTTTTGGTCCTTCAGCTACGCTTAATGTGGAACACAAAGCTCAATGTTCATTGAGCGCAGCGCTGTCTCAACAAAGATAAGTGAACAGAAACGGGGGTAGGTAGCTGTAAAATAAATGTTTAAAGTCCAGATTGCAAACATTGCCAGGATGAGGAGGTGCAATGAGCTCGCATTCTCTTGCCCTTGTGATCTGGGCACTGCCCAGGGATCTCTAGCCTAGTTGCATTAAAGCTCTCAGGTACTGCTGTTGCCTTTTATATAAACGTGATAGGTTATTAGTATGCTTCAGCTGACTTTGGGAGCAGAAAGATTGAGAAATCTGCCGTCTTGTCTTCTCCAATGCATTCAAGTTCACTTACGCTGCATCTCCTAGAAGCTTGGGGTTTCTTCCTGCACCTGCAATGCTGCAGTCATTTGTGCTTTTAACAGATTACAATCTGTTGCCAGATTGGTGTATGTCCTTGTTAATGTGAATACAGTATTGCCTTGTTCTTATATGTCATTTTTGTCCATAGATATTTAAGTATATAAAGAAGAAATTGTAATAATTGTTTCTGTTTTCTATTTTATTCTGTAACTATTTTATTTTGGAGTACCTGATCTTTTCCAAGAAGAATCTGTACCTCTTTAAGTGAGCATGTACTGTAGCTCACTAGTCTGTTAGAAATGGTACTGTAAAATATGTGTGTTTTTACTGAAAGAGCCTTCTGAAGTTTGCAGTCTTAGTGCAGGATCCTGGTGGAGTCAGTGTGGTCAGCCAGAGAGCTGCCTGGCAAAGGTGCAGGGTTCACCATGTTTATCCTGAAGTGAAAACAAGTGCTGCCTTGTCTCATTGCTAATATGCACGGGTGTCTCAATTTTGAACACATCCTTTTTTCCAGGGAAGCCTAGGCAAAGCAAGTAGAAGCTTGATGAGCTCTCACTACAACTCAGTCTTACCTATACCATCATCTTCAAAACCCTGTCTTTCTCCTCAGATCTCAGGATAGCCATAAATGCATACACTTGTACTGCTGAGAACTTCACCTCCTCCCTCCGTGCGTACTTGTTGCTGTCTTGGCAAGGCCCAATGCCCTTTATGTGGTCCCCCAAGGGGTGCTGGCATGGTGGGTGTGTGCCTGACAAACAAGGGGTGGATTTTCCAAAGAGCAGTGCGGTGGTTGCTGTGCGCAAGGCCACGTTTATGAGAAGGAGTTCCCTTTGCTTGCTGCTGTGCATCTGGGTGGTTAGTAAACTCATTAGAGTCAGCAATTATAAACCTCCATATAGAGTCAGCTATAGAATACCTCCTAGTTACTGCATTTGCTAAGAATGCAGGAGCTTCAGAGTCTTCCCTGGCTGTGGGGGTTCAGGCATGTGTATCTCAGGAGAGTGCTGCACCCAGCAGCTTATAAAGAAATGTGAGGATCTAATTCTCCGCCTGCACCTACGCCAGCTTGCCAAGGAGCTTGAAAGGGAATATTTTTCAGGTCTGGTAATCATGGGCCTGTCCTGGGATGAGAAAGGTCTGGGTTGTAGCCTATGATTTGAGAGCAGTTTCAAATGTCTGAAGAGCCTCCAGAGCAAGCAATGGGCCCTGAGAGAGGGGGGCTAGAGAAATTTGATAGACACAATAATACTTTGTACTTAATAATTGTTGTGCATGCTAAGGAGTCGAGCTGATAAATGTCTCCTCACTGTTGTGTAAACTAACTGAAAGCGAAAAGCTTTGCAGTTTTCTGAAGGACTGTTTCTGATAAGGACTAAAAGTTTTCTTTAGAACTAGCTGAAATCAACCTTTCAACTTGAGTGGAAGCCAAGAAGGGACTGAGCATGCGCAAGGACAAAAGGTTACTAGCGGTGATGAAGAGGAGCTGTTTGCCTCTTTCAGGCCTGATCAGGGTCTTTTCAGACTCTGATATTAAACAGCCTGAACTGTATTTTTTGGAAGCATCTATGTCCAAGGAAGGTGATTATCACCATTCATATACACCTGCTTGAGGAGAACAGGCATTTTTAGAGGTATTTGTAAGTTTTAGGCTACAGATACACATAGGACAGTGTTTATAACCTAGTCTTAGAGGATGGACTCCAAAATGTGTGTAAATCCAAAAGATACTCAAGTTTTGACAACACATTTCCTTAGGTACCTATAGGTACATCTGCCTCAGCCAAATTCAGCCCGAGCAGTTCAATTGCCTGCCTCGTATCTAAGCTTGATCTGATCCTGAACATGAGCAATCCCTCTTCTATATGCTCTCAGAGACCTGATCTTTGATGTGTGCTCAGGCAAAGGCTAACACCAGCAGGATCAAGTGGTATGCAGTCCAAAGAGTTAAGGCTGCTTCACTGAAAAAGTCTGGCCAAGGAAAGTGGTAATGTCTCTTTAATAGAATGGCTCAATGGCTAGGGCATGTACCAGTGTGAGATAGGACCCTATGTTCTCCTCTCTGCGTGGAAAATAGGGGAGTGGGCTTGAGACCACACTTCTGCCTTTTCAGAAACCACCAAGTGAAGGGCAATCTGAATGTCAAAGGTGGGTGTTCCGTTGAGCAAGGGAGGAATCATTATTTGGGGGATGGGGGAAAGGGGAGGGAAGAAAAGAAAGAGCAAGTGAGTGCATGATTGCGTAATCTCCTGGCTGACACCCTGATGTAAGATATGAGAGGAAAAGTCAGCAAGGAACCCTGGTTATGAAAGAAGTTTTCTATTATATCTAGGAAGTGTTTAATGTCAGACTAATGCCCCACCAGATTTAGCTGATCATTAACTAAAGACAGCTATGTTTGTGTAATCAGTTTGTGACACTGACATCTGACACATTCAACAACCACCATTGTCTGTCAAGCCTTTTCTTTAACTTTTGACACAGCACAACCAGGAGGCAACCCCACATGTAACAGGGAAATCTGAGCTACTCGGCAACAGTCCCAGGCTGAGGCACAAAAGTGCCTGGAAGACTTGACCCCAGATCTGTTGGGTCAGTATTTGAATCCACACTTTGTATTTTACAACACTAAGAGGAAGGAAGGAAGGAGTTGCAGCTAAAGAGATTACACAGGGACATGTGGGACTGGGCATGCGTGTTCCTCTGGAAAAGGCTCCCAGAGCTGCATAAAGCAAGCCCTACGCCAGCTTTGGACACAGGCAGCCGAGTGCCAAAGCTCCTGTGTGTGCTCAGAGGCAACCATAACAGTTAACCTCACAGAGCCGATGTTGAAAGTTGTTACAAGTGACATTTTCCATCTGGCACCTCCCTACTTATGCTCTCCTCACCTCCACCTCTCTGGCTCAGCAGAATTTGAATTTGCTGTTTAGTCTGACAGTTTGCCCAAACAGTTTATGATTAATCTAATACAAGATTTCTGTTAGTTTTGCAGTCCCAAACTGCAATTATTGGTAAAATTTGTCCCAAAATGTAGTGAGTTTCTGGTCAGGGTAAATGTTTCTGTTTGTACAGGACCCAGAACATCTGGACAATCATTTCAGCGGGACTCGTGGACAATATTGCAGTATAAATAAGAATCAAAAGCCATGCAGAATTTAAACAGCATTTAAAAATCAGAGGAAGGCCACCCTGAAAACTCTGATGAGAATGCTCTCTCAAACCCTGTTCTTTTAGTTTCTGCATGACAATGTTTTGTTTTCCAGTATATGACCTTCCTCTAATTAGATTATTTCAATCTCTCAGTGTACACAGAAATTATTCACACTTCCTCCCAGGCGTGATTATATTTGACAGCCTTATCTATTGTTTAGTAAATACCTCTTTTTTCTTTCTTCACCCCCCCCCCTTCTGATGTTCTGGAAACCACACATTACACCAGACATCAAAGCTGTTCCTTCAGAAGCAGTGCTGTGGGCAGCAGCATTGTTTTCCTGAATAAGGAGCACGCTATATCTCCCAAAAAGAGAGCTTTTTCAGGCATAACAGCCATTTCAATAAAACAATAAGGAAGCCTTAAATGCTAAAACCAATGCAATGGAAGCAAGAACAGCCTGATAAGACACAGCTTTTCATCACGGCCCCACTGGAAAGAAATCAGCTTGTAGCATGACTTCTTTGAAGGGTTTTACTCAGACGAGTTGTCCCATTGCCTTAACAGTTGTTCCCATAAAACAAGGTGAAGATTTGATCCACTGTTCCGGTGTAGCTAAAAGCAAGTTTGGCTTAATCTCTTCCCCCTCCATACTGAAGCCCAACAGAAGCATACAGCCTTAGGGGGTGCCAGAGACAAGATGCGCTTGTGATTCAAATTGCAAGATAATATTTGATGAAGCGGGAAGAGGATTACTTGGATTTTCTATATAATCTATATGAAACAGAGGATGGAAAACAAGGCTGCATTAAATCAGTAGGAGAGCTGAAGAAACTAGAATTTTACTCGCCATCACCACAACAAAGCAGATTTTGATGTGTTACATGCAATGCTTGGTGTAGAGTCCAGTCCTGTGGGGGCTCCTGTGGATCATTTACCATTTCATCTACAAGTTCTGCCCTAAACTGAGCTTGTGCACCTTTTCTAAGATTTATTTTTTATATCAAAGTAGTGTCTGCAACCTTCAGAGTGTTGTACATTGGTGGGAGTTTTTTGTTGGTCTGCTTAGAAAACATATTTTCTTGGCTTTAGTATCTTCTCTTACATTTTAAGGGTATTTCGCAACAGAAGAAATGAAGAATTTTAAAACAACTGTAAGTCTGAAAACTACATAGTCACACAAATTATTCCTCTATTTAATCCTTTGTATCTTGGAGGACATAACAAAATTCATAAATGCAAAAGACTTCTTTTTTAAAGTTTGCTACTTGTGATCTTCGATTAGAAATTACTACTGTATTTTTCAATTAACATTGTATAAAATATATCACTTTCCATACAAGTGAGTGAAACCTTTAAAAAGCTGGATATATAAGGTAAATTAATATTTATTGTCATGTGTTGAAATACATTTGTTTCAGACACCCTCTTTGACCAACACCACTCTTACTTGCAGGTGTTTCGAAGGTAATGTGGAAGCTCAATTCTTCTAGTTATTATGTTTAACGACAAAGTGCCTGCTATGGGAGTTGGCAATAATTTTGATACAAGATCAAGTAACATGGGTTCAGTTATTCTTCTTGTATGAAAAGAGACGAATCTTCAGCTGATGTTAATGAGTGTAACTCCCTGGAAGCCAGTAGGAGCTGTGCTGTTTTACAAGTGAGGATGTGGTTCACCGTGGAAGAGTTTGCCTCTACCGCACCCCAGGGTCTATATCTTTGCAGTGAATTGCACTGTTGCTGGTACTGAACAAGTAAGGGAGAAAAGGATGCAAGTTGTCCAGTTTTGTAAGGTACCCACTTCATGGTCATGGAATATTTTTCTGCAATGATTTGATGTATTTCTCCCAAACATCCTGGATAGGATACAATTTTTTCAGGCTGTTCAGCAGAGTAATCTTCTTCACTTACCTGGTGGTCTTGAACAGCTAGGCCCCATGCAGATCCATTCAACATAGCTAATTAAAATTTGTGGTAATTTCCTTTCTGCATCACTTTTCATAATAGGCATGTGCATCCTTGGCAAACATTTTAACAAGTGTACTTTAAAGTTTAGCTTTAGTTTTAGGGGTTATTTATAACTTCATGTTTGAGTAAAAGGGTAAATCTTGATAAGCAGACACTAATGATCTCTGATTAAGATCACAGAGTTTCTAAATTGCCTCAAATGCCTAAAGCATTTGGAATTAAATTATTATTTTTAAATTATCATTACTAAAAATAAATTTAGATTTTGTTTCTGATTCTCTGGTATTTATTACCAGTCTCTGGATGGCTGTATATTATTTTTAATGCTAGTGCTCCCCTGTCTTTTTCCTTTTTTTTCCTTGGATTAGCACAAGAATCTCTAATGTGGGATCTGAGCTGCTGCTGAGGCAGGGCTCAGCATTTCATGCTCTGCTGCTGGAGGAAGAAGAGTGCTGCACTCCATGGGAACAATGAGGAAGCAGCAGGTCTCTATTATTACTTCTACATGCTGCCTCAGATCCACTGGAGCATTTTCCTTCCTCAGAGCAGCTCTGGGTCCAACACTGCCAAGAGTTGGGACTAGAAAATAGACTGCAAATCCCAAAGTAGTAGGGTTTGATCTAAAATGAAGTAACATAATTGGCATGTTTGGCCTCTGTCATTACTTTCCTTACTGTATTATTTCTAACTTCCTACGTTGCATAACTACCTTGAACAGCAAGAGGCAGAGGCATCCATATTGGCCATCGAAGTATCTTAAAACCTTGGAAACCGCTTATAATTTGTTCTGATGTGCTTGAGTTACATATAGAAGGCAAGTGTCCATTATAAAACTTAAAATTTATGTTTTAAAAGTTACACAGATGACATGCTATTTTTACCAATACTTATTTTTAGATGATTTCAAATTACCTTAGAAATTGATAGGCTGGTGCAGTCCTATGTCTTATAAAAAGATTAAGAGACAAAGACAAAAGGTTACTAATGATTGCTATTTATTTTGTTAAGTCAAAAAGTGCATAGTACAAGCCCTTTATCCCAATCCAAGTACTCAGTAAAAGATTACCAGGAAACTGCAAATGGCACAGATGATTTTTTGTTTGGCATAATTCAGACATTTTAAACCACCAATTTACATTAGGTACATCACATCATCACTCTTCCTTTTTCAATCATGAACATTACAAGGCTAAGTGATCTGCAGACAATACATGAATACATATTAGTTCTCATTTCAGAGCATAATAATTGTGTTAAGCAGACTCTAAAAATACTGTTGATTTAACAAAGTTCTAAGCTAAGGTATAATTGTAAACTTCCCTCCCTATTTCTCAAGTTGCTATAACTTACATCTCTTGCTAACCAAGCTTAAAACCCTCATTACAGAATTAGTCATATCCTGAAGCTTCACATACCACTAATCTCTTCCAAACTTCTCAAAATTTACCATAAACATCTGTAACCATGATACAACAATTTCATTGCAAACTACATCACTAAAGGCCAGATTTATGCCACCCTTACTAAAGCTGCTACTAGTACATTATCTCAGAGTAGTCCCACAAACTTCAGTGCAACTACTTGACGAGTAAGGCACTATTTAACATGAATAAGAATGGCAAAATACAGTCCTACAACTAGTTAAGTTTTATTTTAATTAAGAGTGGTGATCTGAAGTTTGTATCTTGGAGAGGGTATCTGAATTTAAAAGGCATACATTTTGATGTGGGATAGTGGCCTGGCTCTTTAGTAAAACATTTTACAATAAAATATTTCCAATGTTTTTTCTTTCACATAGAAAATTTAAAATAGCAATTTACATGAGGAAAGCATACATGTATAAAATCACTGGGACAATTACTTAGAGGAATTTCAAGCAAAGACAGTTTAATGTAAAACACAACATTACTCTGAACAAAAAATTGTTTGGTAAGACTGTTAGAGCTGGGTGCACATGGTGAGATTTATAAATACATACGCAGACATTTAAGTAAAGCAAGACTGATCCTCACAAGTGAGGAGTGTCTGCTGCCTCACCAACTTCCAACAGGACGAGGAGTGGCACTGTCTGAAATGAAGCCTGTTTCACTTGGCTTTGTAATCAATTGGAAGCCTGTTTTATGCATCCCATAGTGAAGAATTCTCGCCAAAAATCCTTGGAGAAAAGGTCAATGGAGAAGATTATATATATTTCCTTGTTGCTTCAACAAAATGATGCTGTATTACTTGTTCTGTTCAAAACAGTATTCCAAACATAAATGTACACAGAAGGCAAAAAGCAAGCACAGTCAGACTGCTCGTCCCAGTGACATCTTTACACAGTGTTTGTGGCCTGTACACCATTAGATGTAATAGCACAAATTCTCTCAGCTTCTTTGCTGCAGCTCCGTTGTTTTACATGGCACTGCACTAAAGTCACAGAGAGCACCTGGCCCAATCTTCTTCTTTTTTTAAAAATTTTAAAATTTTTTTTACACATGCTCCTGTGCTTGGGAGCGTACTATTCCACAGAAATTCAAAGGGCAATTACATCAACTGACAGAAGCCTTTCTTCAGGTCTACACTCTACCTTTATAAGGAGGCTTAGCTGGCCTGCTATTTACCCTGAGGAGGAAAACCTACATCTGCCAATCATGGGATCTGATGTGATATTTTTGTTAAAGCCCATTTATAAAAACCTTTATGCATCTTAACAGTTAGTTCCTTCAGCTCCATAACTAAAGTCCTCATGAAATAAAGGTTTGTAGAGTAAGGCTTTGAATTCCCATATGTCTGTTCTACTGACCTTTACAGAAAGAAGCTTCATGTTGGTAACATAAAAATGTTCTTTACATTATTCTCATCAATTTTTCAAATTGATCAAGAAAAATATACAGTGTTGCTTTTCTGTACATCTTTAAAATGTTCTTAAATTAATGTACATAAAAAAGTCCTTCCCATTTGCTACAATGGGAGATGTGCGCGTTGCGTGCACAGCCGCACATACGCACACATAAACACACCACACACACACACAAATATTAGAGGGAAAAGACATGCCATATGCAGTCACCTGAAAGTTTGTTGTTCTACAATTATAACCAGTAGATAAGGATGAAATATTAAGAATTGCTGATAACGTACAGGTGAATAAACCCTGAATATCCAGTATATGTTGCATACTAAAAGTTGGTAACCTCAGTAACCCATCCTGTCCAATATACATTACATCATGGATAAAAAACTTGTAAAGATACCAATTATTTAAAGACTATACCAGGACAGAAAATTCTACCAAGTTTTTCTCACTAAATTTCTCTTTTCATGAAGTCTGTAAGTAAACAAATCTGGTTTTGGAATACATTTTTTGACAACATATTGAATAATATATATATCTTTTATTAATCAACAAGATTAAATTAATTTCTTTTTTGGTGGTATAATCTTTTTAGTAAAGTTTCCAATATATACGTCAAAGTTTTGACAGTGGCAATTATCACATTCACATATGTGCACGCACACACACACACAGAGTATAATTCTAGTGGACAATCCGTGCTTTTGCCAATAACCCTGAAAACTATGTTAGTGGTCCAAAGACCAGACTAAAAGCTGCTCTGAACCCAGGGCAAATATAAAATAATTTCAATTTTTTACCACATAACTAAGCTAATAGTTGCAACCATAATATAACTCTCAAAAGCATAATGGAGAAAAAAATATGAATTAATTTGAAGAAAGGTCAGTAACCTTCCATTATTATAGATGCACAGGGATTTTCTTTCAATGCATATTAGAAATCACTGCAAAGAAATTAAGATCATCGTAACAGAAAGAGACTGAGTGGAATGTCCACAGTAACAGTAACAACCAAAAAAAACCCTGCAATACCTTATCATTATTCAAATTACAATCTACTAGAAATTGTAATAACATACAAAGCAAAAATCAACTTAAAACG
This sequence comes from Brachypteracias leptosomus, assembly GCA_013401335.1. Lineage (NCBI taxonomy): Eukaryota > Metazoa > Chordata > Aves > Coraciiformes > Brachypteraciidae > Brachypteracias > Brachypteracias leptosomus. The sequence continues at coordinate 74,212 of VYZX01027765.1, read as the reverse complement.
GAAGTTGCTATTAGCAGTTCATGAAGATAACTGCTGAATGATAATTCTGCTCTATATAAATGAGAAAAGAAATCAGTATTGAATGGGGGTTTAGGAGTAATCTGGTCACTCTGTTCATTTGGTCGTGCAAGGTTTTAGCTGCTGAACTTTCCAATGCTGAATGCTCTAGTCCACTGGTGGGGCTGGTGGTTCTTGTCCCTAGGGGGAAAGAAGGAGAAAAAGAAAGAAAGAAAAAACCACATACAGCATTGGAAACAGTGATTCACATTTAGCAATAAAAAAACTCAGAAGAGTTACATTGTTTTCATCTTAGATCTTTCAATATCTCTTTTAATATTTAGAGTAAATGAGCATCAAAGAACCAGAGCATTTCCTGCATCGATAGGGATTTTTTCATGATCCTACATCTAGGAGAGAGATCACCTTCCCAATGTCATGCTGTAATATTGTTTACTGACTTCTCTTAAAGCTGTCATTTTCCCTTCATATATATGAAGGCAGGAGGCAGTTCCAACAAGGCACAGCCAGTGTTCAGAGAACATTATGACCCACAGTCACCCCTGCCTGCTCTACCCCATGGCAGGCCTCACGCTTGGACTCCATGATTCTATTTTCACCTTGGTGAAAGTCTCATTTTCATTGTTAATGGAGTTCCAAGAAAATACATTAAAAAAAAATGCAGGGGAAAAATGACTGTAAGATAGTCTGTACTAAAACAAAATACATCTAAAATCTTGTAGAGTCTCTCTGCAGGTCACTTGAAGATGTACTTACATTACGTGGGCTGGTTGGCTTTCCAGATGTGTTGGATCCTCTCAGGTTACTAGGTCTCAGTAAGAACAAGACAAGTGCAATCACCACCCAGGCCATCATTATCATGGCAAAGCTGATGCCATTGTCACTGGAGGAGTTTGGTCCTGGCACTACAGACAAGGAAAACTCAAGTTATGACACAAAGTGACAGCATAGTTCTTTTCCCAAAATGGAAAAAAAAAAAAAGCAACATAAGTCTCAGAAAAAAACCCATGAAATATTTTTCACTTGAATTTTCTGATTAGTCCTTCCTTTTAGCTTTGAGACAAGTAATTCTTGGTTAGTGTTACACTGATTTTTTTAATCGTGTTTCTTATCCCTTTGAAAAATTCTATTACGTAAGATTTCACTGGAATTCTCAGAATTATCACTAATATTTCTTAGTCCTCACTAACTCCTAATGATCTGGAGATGATAAACACACACCTTGTGTTTAAGAAATCAAACTTGATGCAAAATATATTTGTTGAAAACTCCCATTTATATGTTGGTGGTTTTTTCCTCAAATGAAATAATAAGACTAAAGAGATGAAAGCTCAGACTCTGTTGTTAGGCCCCCCACAGAGAACATGCTAATTCTACCAAGAAGGGAGGAAACTAATGGTTATAATTTCACTGGCTACTCTAAGTTATTTATTGAGAGTTTGTTTAAACTAGGGTCAGTGTCAATATTCCAGATCTTCATGACTGATCATCCAGGTAATGTGGTATTTCTGATAGCATCAAGGAAAATGTATCTGTTGGGAGGGGAAAAAAAACACTGAGGAGAGACATGAAAAAGACAAGTCTAGGAATACAATATAAATTTTTTACATCTAATTTCCATACAGAATGGTCGAGATATCAAAATATGGAAATAAAACTGAGGAAATCCCCTCAGACTGGAGATTGCTGGTTAGTTTTGGACCGAGAAACTCTTGCAAATACCTGCACATTTGAAAACAACAACTTTTCTCCTCTGAAACATAATTTCAAATAATTAAATGGTAACTAATGTCAGCTGGAGTGTAAACCAATGTATTGTTAATCACCTATGGTACTTCCATTTATAATACTATCTAGAGACATAATTGATCTAGATGATCAATTAATATAGAACAATTACTACAAAGGAATAACTTTCAGAACGAGGAGCTGTTTTATTTTGTTACTGAAGTTGGAAACTTAAACATCCATGCAAATTCCACAGAGAAACTTGTATCTGTCAGATTTTTCAGTTGTCTCAACTTGGTTGGATCATCTCATTATGGAGTCAAGTCTGGATTCCGCATCGGTTGGAAGTTGTTCTTATTTAACATTTGCTATATAACTTACATCCAGTGAGCTGCTGGAGTCATTTCCTTGAAGGTTGGTGCTGATACCAAAGAACCACCCTCATCACTGTCACACTGGGCAGCATTTTTAGCAGAGGCTTTTCTATGGAAGTGGTTTCTTCAATAGCACAGCTAAGACACAGCAGAAGGGCGCTGTGAGGAAGCTCACGGCTATGCCATTCACAACCCTGCTGTTCATGAGTTGGGGCTGTTGGACTTATGTCCTTTACTGACATCACATGCACTCAAAGATGTCAAAGAAGAAGAAAAAAATGTATTATAGAAGTTCATGCCTCTCATAGCACAAATTACACTGTTAACTTGTATGAGAAAATGAAACTGCCATACAGCTCTGGCCTTTTAAATGTCAAAAATACAGACATTTAAAAACTCAAGAACGTAGAGGAATTTTATGAATAGGAGCAGATACAATTGCAAGTGACAATTCTTGGAGATCTCAGACCTTGGAGATCTGAGTGAATAAAGAGTCCATGGTTAAACAAGAGTTGGGGTAAGTAAGAGCTGCTAGGTCAGCTCATGCTACAGGTCAAGGAATGGAGCAGAAGGAACCACTGAGGAAAACCACAGGTGTTAGTGCAAGACAGTTTCTTCCAGCCTGCATTGTAATATGGATTAGATGGAACCAAATGTGCTGAAACACATTCTAAACTAAGTTAAGCAAGACAACAGCTGATCTAACACAGCTTGGCCCTGTACTACCTACTCAAAGCATGCCAGATACTAAACCAGCCACAGCACTGTTTACACTATTCAAGAACCGTTAAACCCACATCTCTCACAAATGACCATGTGTTTTAATAAGGATGTGAGATATTTCAGAATCTGTTACTTTAATCTCTTAACATAAGGAGATGAGAATAAGCAAAATCTCACATAGCTGGGGTGAATTACATTTTTCAAAGCTTTGCACAACAAATCAAAAGAACAGACAAGAAGCTGTTTCAGCTACTGGGAGCAATAATATCTAGAAGACAACCAACTTTTGCTACAAAGACCTCCATCACGGACATCACAAAATATTCAGATAAGACCAGCTCATGGATAAAGAACAGTTGAGTGAAGCTGAAACCAAGCAGAATGGAATTTAGGCTGATGGGAAGAAGAAAAAAATGTTAATTTTAATGGTTCATAGCCACAGCACTTTTACCTATAATTGATATTTTTGCAGATAATTTAGAAGTGTTTTGTGATTCTCTGAAGAATAAAGGCTATCCTATAAGAGCACCCATGGACAATATTTTCTAATATTTCCAGATGGATAGATGACTGCTCTGTTCTGATCTCACAGATGAATGTCCCTGCCACCACCCATTTTGATGGATGAATCCAGTGCCTGGGAGACACCAACTAGTAGAGAATGTAGCAGTACGTATTCCCATTTCACTGAGTGATGTGAAACTTAAGAGTCTCTAACATGCCTTTCCACACAACACCAAATCCACCAAAGGTCTTTATTTTCAGAGTATCTGGTCCCCTGGGCTCAGCATACCTATATATCCACACACTTCTGAATAAAGCCTGTGAGCAGGTCTGTCCCTGTGGTTACCTGGATTTTTTTTCACAATGCCTGAATTATCTCCATGCAGGAGACAGCTGTATGAGAAGCTGGTCTAAGATTGTGGGGCAAACTCTCATGGGAGCTAATGACTACAGTGTATCCTATCTTTTGTTCCAAGTAAGAGTACAGTTCCTTGGCTTGCTTTTTCCTATAGAAACAGAGACTAGGTGACATAAACTAATCTTCCCTCGGAGAAAAACTTGAAAAAAAAAAAAGTCTTCCATGACAGATGCTTGCCAACTCCCTTAACATTCTACTAGAAGGCAGTCAAAGCTACTAAAATGATGAGTTTGGTAAAAACAATTTCTAAAGATTAAAGGTCAATCACCTCCTGATTATGCAACTGAAATCTGAAGAATACAATATTAAAATTAATAAATTCCCTTGTTAAATACTCCATACATGAACTTAGTTCTCTTAAAGTGCTATTTTTCATTCAGAGTGAGACTGTACTCTAAAGAGGAAAGATTGCATTTCTTTTACTGTAAAAGTATATTTCATGTGGTGCTTTTAGTCTGCCCTCTCACAGTAGAAATATCTCCTTTTGAATCTTCAGCTTTTTACTGTTCGACATCTGAAGTGCTGGGGCCTGGGCACCGGGCCCGAGTTGGAGTTGACCTATGGATGAGTCACAACCCAGCAACATGTTTTGCTTGCCAAGGCCCCAGAGGCACAACCTGGCCCACCTGTATGAGGCCCTGCCTTCCCCCAGGTGGTCATGGTTGGGGTGGTGGGTGAGGCTAGAGCTATATTAACCAGGAACCGACCAGTTCATGAGAAGCAGCAACAGGAAGCTGATCAGTTTGAAGAGAGTTCCTGTTAAAGAGAGCTCCTGTTGGGGGCAGCTTGCTGAGCTCTCTCTCAGTAGTGTGTTCCCCCCCAGCTGATTCAAGATGGAGAAGAGTAAACAGATGAAGACTAATAAAAGATGAAGTTATGTTGAGGGGATGTTGCTGAGTTTGGTGTTGGTCTGAGGAAGGAGAGAGCTAGCAGCACAACACCTCCATGTGGAAAGGCAAAACATTACTCTCTGACTTGTGGTGCCATCTTCTCATAGTGTTTTTAGCCTTGCCTGTTCTGTGAAAGAAAGGTAGGGAACTGCATGAAGAGAGGTATCTTACAGATGAATCATCAGGGAAGACAAAGTGCCTGCAGGACCTTCAGCATATAATTCCTGCAAGCTAACACTCTGAAACGCAGAGATAAGGAAACTGAAGAAAGCCAAAAAGAACTTGGAGCAGAGAAAGAGAGAAGGGAATTACCAGAAAAGGGAGGGAAGAGTTGGCAGACATTTCATGCTGTTAGGTTGGGCTGCTGTGACTCCCCTAGATGAGTACAACTCAAGATGAATCATAGATACATTAATTTTAAAATACATAAAAGTTGGAAGTAGAGCAGACAACATTTGAGACAGTCATCTCTGATAGTATTACAAGCTAGTGGAGCACTGAGAATAGTGCTGAAAATATGAATGTGGTAAATCCAGGTCACAACATCTGGGAATTGCTAGAACACAGAAAAAAAAGCCAGGCAGTGGCCCCTCATTTCCTTTGACATGAAAGGCTGACTGTGAAGGGCTATGAGCCATCAGAGTAGCTCGGTACCAGCTGCTCCCTGGGCTCGATGAACCGCTGATGTTGCAACTGCCTGCTCCACTTGCATTAGACAGAATTCAGAAAAGAATTATCACTCTTATTCCTCTTTTCAAGGGAAACTGTAAGATCTTCTGATTTGCTGAGCCTAAATGATCCCAACAGAATATTAAATGCATTGCATATTCAAAACTTGCAGCCTTTTTTTTCTCAAAGGCACCCACTGAAATGCAGGGAACAGCCATCAGACTTTGGTACATGCTTTATTGTCATAGCGGATATTCTGACGGAGAATCAGCAGAGGAACAGCCATCAAGCATAGCACCCAAATGCTCTCAGAAGTGGTGCTCACATCCTCCTGTATGTAGGAATACAAATCCAAAAGCACTGGTCCTGGCAGGAAACTCTCTGCAGGGTAGTCACTACAATATAATGGTGCCAACAACTATAAACAAGAATTCAGAGCTAATAACACAAAAAATGCAAGTGAAGGAGTCTTGGTGCTACTGCTTTGATCTGGCTCCAAAAGTCTAAAAAAGACCTGAAATTAAGGGTTGAAAAAACAAAGTGTGCTCCAGAAGAATTAACGCAGAGTTTTTCTGAGAACTTCCAGCTGGTAGCAACAGCAGAACACATGACGCTGCTGTGACACTGCCTGAACCACAGCCCTGATGTTTCCCAAAACAAAACCACATACATCTCGTCAGTTATTCCACAACCTTGCAACTTAAGAATCTGTGTACGACAACATTCCCAGCTGTGCTTCCAGAAGGAAGACCAAATCCTGGGAATGAGCAAATGACTGGGAGTGAAACAAGCTTCTTCGTATCAAGGCCCTGAAATGAGGAATCAAAGTCAGCAAGTAACAGGAAATGAAGCTGTGGGACCTAGAGAAGAGGAGACACACCTCAAAAATAAGCTGATCACAGTATAGCTCATCAGAACAGGATGAAGCAATGGACACAAGACTGGCACAGAATTGTTTTAATCTGTCTCTGAAAGCATCCCTAGAAGCTTCTCCAGGCTCAATCTGTTTGTTTTTACCTTTGACTCCTGGGAGTCTTACAGAGCTCATGTTGGCCCAAACACAGAATCACAAAAACATCACAAAATAATCTGACAAATAGGCAGTCAGTGTCATTGCATCAGCAGAAAAAACACCTCTGCTGGAACTAAATTTAAGGCAATATAAAACGTAGGAGAGGATTTACTCTATAATTTTTGCTTTGGTTTTTGAAACAAACCACTGGTTTGGAACAATTGCTGCCAAATTGCTTGCATCTGCACAGACAGTTATTGCAAGGATCTCTTTCAGCATGGAAAACTATCTGCCGCAAACCATTCACATCCCCACTGTACTATAGCTTGGTAGCATGAAAGCTATTCCACAAGCTTTGTGCCCACACGAAACAGAGTTTACTGATTTATAGTCTTTAGCCTAAGAACTTCATAAATATTGATGAGCCTAGACTCCTAAGGCTTGAGTGAGAATGACTGACCATTGCTTGGTTTTGACTGTAGATTAGAGCTCAGAAAGCTGCACAGCCTGTCTGTGCCTACTTCTAATACAGAAAATATTTAGTTTCCTGTCACCTGCCTCTTTCCCTCTCCTACGTGCCTGTGATTTAAAAAAATACATACACATAGAATTCTAAGATGTGGGCGATTAAAAGGTCTGCCCTAGGACAAGTGCATTTGGGAGAGGAGGGGTGCTGGAAGTCACAGACACAGCATAATCTAGAAAGCCCATAAAGAAAGAGTAAAGCCAGCAGCACTCTTATGCTACATGTGTGCCCCACTCTTTTTTTTTCCAGGGGTTATCTGGGAAAGCTCATAGCTTTTCCCCTTCAGCCCAACATGGCAATGAGTCTGGGATTGTTTCACACTGGCAGGGGACAGTGCAAGTCTAAGATAGATGCCCATTTCTAAACAGGTTTTACTGTTGAAGCAGGAGGAACATGAGTGTGAATGAAGGTATGCCCTCTCCCCAAGGTCCTGGAAACCCTGACTGCACTGCTCATAGACCTGTAAAAGACCCAGGCACCAGCAGCTCTTGCTTCCAGGAGCACTGCTGAGGTGCTCCCTGCTCTCTCTGAGCATTACAGTAGCCCTGATGCAGGCTAATTGAGTCAGTTCATATGCTCAATTGGTAAAGCAATATAGGAAAAACAGATCCACTTCATTTTTATTTATAAGCATTTGGCAATGTTCCCTCTAGACCATGAAAAGTGTAAACAGAGCACCTCAGGGCAAGCTTACATTAGCACAGAGCCTCTGCACAGCTCTGCTTCCCTGCAGATGCTGGTAACATTTGACTGTCCTAGTAATGCTCACCATTTGGAAGAGTTTTTTAGATATGTTTCATAGCAAATTTCAAGGAAGCATATACGTAGTGCTCTGCTTCATTAACTACAGAGTTGCTGAGTCAAACAGAAATGCAGTAATGGTGTATGTCAACTTATCAGTCAGAGCTGGCAGGGAATCTCCTCTCCCTCACTGTGAAGTAAAGTGTTCACAGTACTGACAGTAAGTCACTCAGCCTCAGCAGGGAGCACATGTATGTGTTGGGGTCTGTGCTGAATATCCAGTCTTCACTGGCTGCTATGACTGTAAGGAGGACAAAGGAAGCCTCCTCCAAATTTTCTCCACAGGGAAAAATTGAAATCATCGTATTTGGAGGCTAATGGTAAGATTCAGTAATGCCTGGGGCCCAATCAATGGTCATGCTGGTATATTGATACTTCCAGCCTGCTCACCATGATCATTTCCATACAATGCTTCCAATGTACAAATGCTCATCACAGATTCTCAGAAATTACCTCCCTCACATAACAATTTTAATACTATAGTATTTGATTTCATGTAGTATGTTCCTATAGCACTCAATCAACTGCTGCATTTTAAAGACTAGTCAGACCGTGTTTTACTTATATGCACCTGAACTCAATAGTTACTCACATTCCTGAAGGCATTCTGTGTCTGTGCAGTACGACTGGGATTGTCTCAGCTGAAATAGAGAAAAAGAAAGGTGTGACAGTTAGTTAGCAATGGGACTTGGCCAGCTTTTACTGACATAATGATTTAGTATCATGTCAGAGCACAAGGTCAAAGTAAGGAAGATGATAACTGGTCCTTTACTGCATCACACTTGGCTTATGGTCTGTGAAAAATCCCAGGTATGGAGGTAGTTTCTGAACACTATTTACATAATACCTTTAAATCACCTATCTAAAGTGTTCTTGCTTCCACACAGGTTGCAGCTGGTGAATGCCTTTTAAAATTCATGTTAAAAATCTATAGTGATACAGACTTTGTTATACACAGATATAGTCTCTATGAACATTTTGGGATTTATAAAGGATAGGTGTTACTACTATTATCTAGATCAAGCAACATTAAAATACTCTGTGACTACCTAACAATAAATGACCAGACTGTGATAATGGTTATGCACAGAGAAGCCAAATTAAAATTTCATATTTAAACTTAGCACTTGGTATTTCTTCACCTAAGATTTTTTCTTAAAAGCAGATTTTAATATACATTTACTTATTTTTTCTCTTCACTGATGGGTAAAATTTAAAATGCTTTTAGCAAACTGTAATGACTATTTGCATTTACAGACTAGGTAAGCCTGCTAGCTGCAAGAAAAGTCAACACTGGCTAACCTCCAAATCAGTGTAACCATTTTACAGATGACAGAATCAAAAAAAAGACAGACAAACATCATTCTTTATCAGCACAGAGAGGCTAAATGGGTGGGATTTAATCCACGGTATTATGGAAATATGTTTTATCCTCTGCTTAGGTAAACTGCACAGATTAATAATAAAAGTTTTAACAAGTACAGAATTGTTACCATGCCTTGGTTAGAACTGACATTTGCTTTTTGTCAGGTTTTATGTCACAGCAGTGTATCAAATCCCAAAACTTCTTGGCAGAACAGGCTAATCTGTTTATTATCAGTGTAAATATACAAACGTAAAAGAGAAGAAAAGATGATATTCCTTATGAAAGAAATACATGAATAATTTCCACAAAACCAATTTCCTCTTGTATTGGCATAACTGATTTGCTGTATGTAGTCATAATATTATGCAAAGCACATCAAGGAAACAGATGAGCAACTGAAGGAGGAAGACATTTGGAGAAGTCTAAGCTCCTTCCTTTATCAGAATGATTTTCAATGACTGACACATTTGAGAAATAAAAAATATATATATATAATTGGAGATCGGTCACATTCATTCTTTCATTAATATATTAAAGTCTGCTAGCCAATATAACATCCATATATAAGAAGGGATGCAACGATGATTTGGGAAATTACAGGCCTGTCAGTTTGACTTCAGTGCTGGGGAAGCTGATATAGCAGGTCATCCTGAGTTCCATTATGCAGCACACGCAGGACAACCAGGTGATCAGGCCCAGTCATCATGGGCTTATGAAGAACAGGTCCTGTTTAACAATCCTGATTGCCTTCTATGACAGGGTGACCCACTTGTTGGATGAAGGTAAGGCTGTGGATGTTGTCTATCATGACTTTAGTAAGGCATTTGACACTGTTTCCCACAGTGTTCTCTTAGAGAAATTGACTGCTCTTGGCTTGGATGGGCGCACGCATTCCTGGGTGAAAAACTGGTTAGGTGGTCGAGTCCAAAGAGTTGTGGTGAATGGAGTTAAATCCAGTTGGCGACCAATCATGAGTGGTGTCCCTCAGACTCAATACTGGGGCCACTCCTGTTTAACATCTTCATCAATGATTTGGATGAGGGGATAGGGTACACCCTTTGTAAGTTTGCAGATGACACCAAGCTGGGTGGAAGTGTCGATCTGCTTAAGGGTAGGGAAGCTCTACAGAGGGATCTAGATAGGCTGGATTGCTGGGCTAAGGCCAGTTCCATGAGTTTCAATAAGGCCAAATGCTGGCTCCTGCACTTTGCCTACAACAACCCCTAGCAGTGCTACGGGCTTGGGGAGGAGTGGCTGGAGAGCTGCCAGGCAGAGAGGGACCTGGGGGTGTTGATAGACAGCTGGCTGAACATGAGCCAATGGTGTGCCCAGATGGCCACGAAGGCCAACGGCATCCTGGCCTGTATCAGAAATAGCATCAGCAGGAGCAGGGAGGTGATCATTCATTCCCCTGTACTCAGCTTTGGTGAGGCCACACCTAGAATACTGTGTCCAGTTTTGGGCCCCTCTCTGCAAAAAGGACACTGAGGTGCTCTAGAGGGTACAGAGGTGGGCTACCAAGCTAGTAAAGGATTTGGAGCATGTCCCATATGAAGAACAGCTGAGGGATCTGGGGCTGTTTAGCTTGGAGAATAGAAGGCTGAGGGGAGACCTCATCGCCCTCTACAAATACCTGAAAGGAAGTTGTAGCAAGGTGGGGGTTGGTCTGTTCTTCCTGGTGACAAGTGATAGAACAAGAGGAAATGGCCTGAAGTTGCACCAGGGGAGGTTCAGGCTGTATATTAGGAAGTTCTTTACTGAAAGGGCTGTCAGGCATTGGAACAGCCTGTCCAGGAAGGTGGGAGCCACCATCCCTGGAGGTGTTTAAGAGACGGGTAGATGTTGCACTTAGGGACATGGTCTAGTGGTGTTGATAGAGCTAGGACTAAGGTTGGACTCAATGATCTTGAAGGTCTGTTCCAGCTGAAACTATTCTATGATTCTATATCCTGGCAATATGGAAAAAAGTCTGCTTCTGTATGGAAGCACAAGGTACAGAGGAACCTTCATAAAGTAGAGAGCCATCTGTACTTTGCCTAATAATGGGGCTGTGCTTTCCAGAGGGTTTGTACAACAAATATTCCATTTTTTTTCCATGGGGATTTGGAAACCAAATGTACAAGGCTGGTTTAGAAACCTCAAATTATGTCATGAAAACAGTTACAAGAGAAAAGTATGAAAAAATCGCATTTTTTATCATTTGTATGAAATTCCTCTAAATTTAAAACAGTAATAGTCATATAACCATACAGATTTAAAGATCCCACCTAAAAAAAATTACACTTCATAGCCTCTACTACATTCATATCCAGCAATACAAATATTTCTTAGAAATATTTCTCAGCTATTCCAGGTAATATAAAAATTTCTTATATAAACTACTTGCGCTGAAGAACATTTGGTCAGAACAGGACCACCCATAGACTCAACTAGGTTTTAAGAAGCCATAGATGACATGAGACAAAACACTCAAATATCTCCTCATGCTCACTGCCCCTCCTGACTACAAGAACATGCAAAACCCCAGTATCCACGAGCAGAAGCTCTAGGAGGGCTCTGTAAGCCAGGGAGCCAGGTAACAACTCTGTTTTTAACAGCTCAGTGACAGGTTACGTATTGTTCTCTTGGGATGAAACGTGGCGGATGACAGACAACAAGCAGCAGTAAACCCAGGTTTTTCTCAATTAATTTGGGTGAACTAGTTCGTAACTCTGTAACCCAATACAAATCTGATCCCTTGTGGTCACTCAATTATTGTCAACAGATGAGAAAAGATTCTGGCACATGTATGAAATGCTTACGTAAGCTGAATGGTTGGGAAAGGTGACGCCTTTTGCTGAAACAAGTGCTGATTCTACCAATTAGCTCTCTCTTGATAACTACACCCTTAAGGGACATACATAGCAACCGTCGGGAAAAAAAATGAATCTGAGACATTTCCATTATCAGGTAGTTAAAAAAAAGAGCAATTATCAGGGAATGGAAATAAATAGTCCTTTGTATTCAGAATTTCTATTTTGGTGCAGAGGGGGAATTTGGATCAAAGGTTGTGGAATAATAGTAAAAAGTTGAACCAGACCTTCCCTCTTCCCAGCAAAACCCTCAGAAAGACTTTTCAAATACACTCAATGTTTTTCAGACTAGGAACACTAGAGTCGATGAGAAAAATCTGAATAAAAAAATACTTCTTAGTATATGTTAACTCTTACATACTTAAAGACAATATTATTAATGGTGGTTTTTGTTTTATTTATATTTCAGAGATTCTTGTGTTGTCAAAAATGCAAATTTAGTGGGTAATTAATAGTTGATTAATAGTTTACTGCCTGATCTGACACCTGCTAATGTCAGCAACAACCTCTTCATGTTATCAGTATATTCTGGAACAGAACATGGAAATGAGGTGAGTGAAACATCAGGGCTTATTCTTCAAAAGAAGAAGAGTGTGAAAAATGTTACAAAATTAAATATTTATAAAATTATTATTTTCTTCTATTTAAATGAAGAGGATACCTGAATTTTGACATTCTCTGTGCAGTTTGTCATCCAAATACAATAAATGGCTCAGTGCATGTGAGCCAAAAAATGAACTAACTTATCTCATTGTCTAAAATTAAGTAAACACAAATTGTAAAGAGCATGAAAGCTAAAAGGGAGCCAAAAAGGCTCCAAAATTTTCAATTTTAATACAGTGCAAACTTGAAGGCAATACAAGTAAAAATACTAATTATAAATGCACTTTATTTAAAATACAACTGTGACCTTTAATTCCTTTCAAGTACATTTAAAATATTGAATAGCTTAAGTTAAAATAACTTAAATTAGTAGTTCCCAAACCACAAGAACTCTTGGTGAATATGAATATGAGTATTTGGTTTCTATACAGTCCCTTATAAGTTCTTGGAACTGGGAGGCATCAGTGGCTGAATTACAGCAAATCAGCATCCACTTATTGACATATTTTGAATGTAAACCCAACACAATGCCAAAAAAAAAGAAACTGAGTTAACTTCTAGTTGTGAGAAAAGAGTGTTTCCTCACTCTTTCCCTAGGACATTTAAAATTTTGCATTGCAAAAAGAGCCCATTTCAAATACCTCCCAGTTCCAATTTGAAATAGCTCTTCCTTTTTTTTTTTTATTTTCCCAAAAGACACAGCTTTCAGCCCTAGTTCACACTGACACCACAGTGTTTAGATCCTGCTCCTTTGACACTATATATAAATTAGTTTTAACATGCCATCTTGTGGATCAACAACCCATTAAGCATACCTGAAACCTGACTGTGTCCTGCTGCTACTCTGACAACAGGTCCCATGCTCAGGATTCTGCATGGTTTTTAGCAATGAGAGCCACCATTTCTCACAGTCCTCAGCTGCGAACAAAACCTGAACAGTCACGGGACACTGCAATTAGCCTTGGAAAACTTTTTTGTGAAGCCACTGTATTAAGAAAAGTATTTTTTCATGTGAAAACCTATCATAAGCACACAAACATGTCACTGTGTGGTGAAAACAGGGTGTGAACTTCTACTGCATGTTAGCTGCTCCACAAAATCACTGAAATCCAAGGGAAATAGTAACCCCAGTGAAACAGCTTCATATAGCTAAACAGAGAACTTGTTTTTCCAAATAGTGACCTCAGTCACTGGGATCTTTTCAGTCTTCCCATGAAAGAAGTTAAGCTACTTTGCATTTACTGCTTATCACAGGTAGCTACTGTGGAGAAGGAAATCCAGACTTCTGCTTACCTTCACAGTAACTCATTCTTGCGCCAATTCCCTTGCTTCCTCTTCGGAGGAGTTTTCTGAAACTCTTCAGATGAGTTTTCAGAATTTGCTACCCCAGAATTCAACAGTCTCAGAAACCCTGGGATTGGCCCTGCCATCTCTGCTTAGACATTTTTTTTTTAATTAAAGTTACTAGTGTCCTGCCGGAAAAAAAAAATAAGAGTTCCTATCTGTGGTGGTTTAAACCCTGCCGGGACCGGGCACCACGTGGCCGCTGCCCCCACATCCCCGGACGGGAACAGGAGAGGTAGCAAAATACAAACCCTGCGGGTTGAGATAAGGAGAATTTAATACAGCGATGCAAAAACAACAATCACAACAACAGTAACAGCAACAGGGATAACAATGTACAAAACAAAAGGTATAAAGGCACAGACCGCGTGGATACAGCTACAGACACAGAGCGAGGCAACCCGAGTGAGACAAAGCCGGGACTGCCCTGCCCGCGCCTCGTGTACACCAGACATGGTATCGAATAGCAACTCCTGGTGAAAATTAACCCTATCCTGGCCGAACCAGGACACTGTCCAATAGAAACACTTCTTAAGAGTTAAAAAACCAAAAGAGACAAAGCATACAATATCAGGAAGATACGAATGATCGGACAGCTCACCAGTTCCTCATTTTTCAAAAAAAATAATGGCGTAATCCCTGTCTAAAAGCAAAAGCCCTTCCCAGCATCAGGGATGGTGTAAGAGGTAATAAAATACTAAGGCAGGAACGCAGTGCAATAATCAATGACTAGTGTGAATGGCAGACGAGATGAAAGTAAATTATTTATGTAGGGATAACCAAAATGATTGCTTTTTAGAGTAACTTTTGAGACAGTTCAAAGCAGAAATAAGGCCTCAGAAAAGAAATGAATGAAAAATTAGTAAGTTCATGAGCCAGGTCAGGAAAAGACCTCAATACAAAAAATTGTGATGGAAGAAAGCCCAGAGAGATGCGTGAAAGAAACGGATAAATTCGGTACAGAGATAAGAGCGCAGAAATTTATAATACTGGCAATGAAAAGAAAAGGATAGATAAGCAGGAAAGCAAGGACAAATAACTAACTTGCTATAATAATTTATCCTGTGAATAAAGGTAAATTTAAAATGGAATCATAAAGACTGTTGATAGAAAATTTTATGTGATAAGAAGGGTGAAATACTATCCCTTGTGAAAATACTTTTTTGCAATTTAGACCAGTTGTAAGCTCTGCTTTTTCTCTACAATGATGCCAAAGATGACAACACCATGGCATACTCCTGATGGTGTTCTCATGCTTCAGGGTAATGAAATCACTGTCTAAGCTTTGTTGGCAGCCACATCTGTTCTGTCCAAAGTATATAAATGATTTAGTAAACAACATGATAAATAAATTGCTGTGGTAGGATAGGCCAGTCCTGAACACAAGCCAGGTTGCAAAGTGAATTGTAGCATTATTCGTAGAGTTCCGATTTAAAGATGAAAAAAATGACACCTACATGCATTATTCTGCTATAAGCTGGCCAAGAGAAAGAAGAGAAAAATAAGGGGAAATGCAGGGCATTCTGATGGAATTAAATTGTCTCTAAAACTACATTAGCTTCTCTTACAAGAACAAGGAAGGAAAAACTGCACACTGCCTTCCCCACTCCTACATTTTCTATGAGCATATGTAGAATTAAAATAAAATAAGTTACTGTTCATACAAAGACAGAATAACAGTCTGCAATAAAAAAATGGATTTTGGTCCTGTAAGGTGACAAGTAATTTTCTCTCCTATGGCAAATGGGAAAGAAGGATGGTTGGTACCTTTCAGAACAATATTGCTAGATTACAAACCAAATCTTAAGACCCAGAACCATCAGCCAGTTCTGACAGGTGGAGAATATTAACTTTCATACTGAAAGACATGAAATTTTATGGAGGAAGATACAGCAGATAAACAAGTCAGGGGGAACACTTGCAAACAGGAGCCCTGATTTGGGCAACAACTCATTCTTCCCTTTATTTTCTTATTTCTCTTGTGCTTGTTGTTTCACCTCAGTTTCATATAGATCCCCCCTTCCTACACCTTCCTACACCTTCCTACAACTGCATGACTTCTATTGCTACGCTACTTTATAATTTTGCTGGCCTTGAGGACCTGGGATATTGCTGGCACCCTACTTTTAGTGAATGCAAAGCAGAATGAGTTAGCAGAACAGGGAGGGTCGGGGAAAAGATGAAGCAGTGTGATAGTCAGGACCATTACAAGGAGCTCACAGCATCTCTGACTACATGAGATACTAGACAACAAATGGTTGAGATGGAATATTACACAGTACTACTACAGCGGCATCTCAAAACATTCAGGAGTGACATACACTGATATCCTAAGAGGGCATTAGCAAACTTACATCTAAAATACAAAACCAGAATACATGTGGGGTTTTTGACCAAACAGTTGAGTATCTCCTGCAAAATCATGCATATTAGCAAATGAAAAGGGTACTGCCATGTAGACAGCCTTGAGGAAAAAGCTTAAGAACTAGGAGTTCCAACAGATAACTACAGTTTGCTCTAAGTGTTGATTACATCCACATGTGGCCTGTCAGAAAAAGCACAATTTTCTCCTTTTTCCTCAAATAAGATGGCTACAACACAGCTCTGATCATCAAGCACAGTCCAGCCATTCATAATACAGGTTATAGTTGTTCATTACTTCTGGGATACCAAACTGATATAATTTTCAATGCATAATTTTCTACACTGCTTGCAATACTGTCACACTATGCATGGTTTGAAACAGCCATGAGGAGTGACTGAGATTTTTTTTTGGTTTAATATGTATTTACTTATTTATTTTCTACATACTGGTTAAGAAGCAGCAGCTTCCAGCATACTACATAACTCAGGAATGGGAAATGCAAAGAATGACAGGCACCTTCAACTTTTACTTAAGTTCTGATACCTAATCCCTTACAGGAAAAAATGGTCTCCATGGGACACAGACCCGAGTGGACACCACTTTTCATGGCTTTTTTTCTTTCTTTCTTTCTTTTTTTTTTAACCATCTACTTACCTGTCTTGAAAATAGTCTCCATTTATACTGCTTGATCTAGAATTAGTTTCTAGGTTAAAGACCATTAGTGCATGAATTCTGTGTTACAGTTTTGGGGCCTTACCTGTGCAACATGAGCACCTTGAGTACCCAAAGAAAATGAGGAAATAGAAGTAAGCGGAGCAAGGGCACTCAGGAACAGGCTCACATCTTGCCCCTCCAACCTTGTGTTTTGTGGTTTTGGCCCAGTGTCTCAAGAGGTGCATCAAGTCGTTTCTCCTGCATCTCTGAAGGATGATAGCTTCTTTGTCCTAATGAGCAACCTAAGGTTCAGCTGTTGGGAAAGATTCTTTTTGAACCAGCCTGAACACCAAGAAATTGGAAACAGAAAACGCAGGTCTGGAAACAAAGAGGCAAGTAAGAGCAAAATGCAATTTCCTGCTCTCAGGGTGGTTGGCAAAGAAGGACTATAAACTAGAAGCAGTAGCAACTGCTATTAAAAAAAAAAGACATATATAATGAGAAGGCAAATGCCATGGAACGTGTGTTAAGAAGTCTCCGGGGCAACCTCCATACTTAGAGGGTCACGTTAAATTATCACAAACATATTCACTATAGTTCTGTGATGCTTTCGGTAGAAAGACACGTCAGTAAGGTAACTCACTTCTGCTGGTTGCCCAAGGCACTATTTAAGCCAGGCTTAGCTGTGCTGACATTTTGAGGTATTTTCAACCATTTGCAGCACACAAAATAGGTCTATTTAAGTCACCTGTGTTTATTCTGTGCTGTTTGCACAAAGTGTTCCTCAGCCAAGATTCTTCAGACTATGCCAGCTTGTAACAGTAAGAAGCTAAAATGACCTGGCCAGGAGAATTATGTGGAACCTTGGCTGACAAATGAGTGTTTGAACCCATTGTGTTGAAATAGTTCAAGAATTTGCAACTTTTGCAATAAAAATCTAGTGACACCTCAAGATACAAGAGAGATTAAAATAAAGAATGATTTGCTTTGTATAACCCCAGAGTTTTTGCAGCATTCAAGCCTTCTGATATAGCAACATTACTAGATATGGGCCGTTACTTTGCAATTAGCTACAGAAGAACAAAACACAAGGTTGTCTTTCCCACAGAGGCTTGTAGGGCCATCAAATCTCTACAGTAAAACTGCTGGCAGCTCATCAAAATGGGTCCTTTTGTAATACAGAATTAGAAATGGTTTGAGTTAAAGGACATATTGCTCATTTTCATATAAACTAGTATGAGAGAATTCTGAAGTCATAGCTTCTGTAAAGCAAATAATACTGTTTCAGAAGGGGAAAAAAAAAGGACATTTACATCATACAAAATTATGTGTGTTACTGGCTTGCTTGGACATTTCTGGTCACTCTAAGTAGTCATACACGTCTCATTCTTCATGGAAGACAGTCTACGTATGTTTACTCCACGCCACCACATACACTCTGCTTTCAGTCTAGCTGTCAGGCTTGAACTGATAACCATGAGCTATGATACTCCATGGATCAGCTATGCTCACTCAGAGAGCACCAAAGTCCAGAGGAGTAACATAGTGCAATCAGATTTTTATTTTACAAAAGAAGTCAAAAAAAGGATATAAAAAGGTTTAAATATAACATCATTCCTATCTAGAGATTTGCTATCTTCTATCACAACTAAGACAGAAACCACTGCCTCTGGATATCACAGAATGTCCTTCACAGTGTTTCTTTCAAACAACTGGCCCTTTGTCTGATAGAGTTCCCCCCTTAAAATATTTGATAACTTTTTTTGTTCTTCATTCTTGAACTTTGGCTCTTCTTGTCAAAATAAGTTTTGCAGATGGAGGAGACTGGGCAGTCATACAAACTAATAGATCTGTCACTGTCTTCTGACAACTCTTGTGTATCTGGAGAGGATGGAAAGTCTTGTGATATTTTTATTCTATGCTTATTTCCTCTCATGGCAGTTCCCAATTATCTGGTATATCCATAGAGTAAATAGTGAGCCCAATGTACAATAGTCAAATTGTTGCACGACACCACCAAATCATAACAGATGTTGCTACGGGTGTTATATACAAGAAATTATGTTTATGAAGTCATAGCCAAAGACTTTAGGTTTCTATTGTTTCCTAGGAATATCTGGAAATCATAATATTTGCTTATTATTTACAGTGGCCATACTACAGAAGTTTACCGTGTGCAAAACTTTCATATTTTGACACCAAGGAGAGCCCTGAAAAATCCACTTCAGGAACGTGATAGAACATTCCGCATAAGAGAACTCAATGACACTTAAGTACGTATGCATAAGTTCTAGGAACCATGTGTATGAAAAACATCCCCCAGTTTATCTAATAAGCAGTAAAAAATCTTTTAAACGTGCATTAGAAATATATAGTCCACTATCTATAAAATCTTAGTGGTATTAAGAATTATGAAGAAAAAACCCAACAAAACAAACCCTTGCTTAGTCAAGCAAAATGAAGGACGGAAAAATAATCAAGCCATGTAGCTTAGTAAAAGTTAGGCTTTTTAAAAACAAACAGCTTTCTTGTTTGTAATTTTCTGTGGTGTTGCTAATAGCAAAGAGGAAGAAGAGTTCAAATGACAATAGCTTCTCTTTTTCCATTGTATAAGCATTAATTGTAATGACAAGACGAACTGAAGTCTGCATTTCAAGTAGAGATTTCAACTATAAGCTATATATAAAAAAATACAATGTAGTCATCCACAAATTGTACTTTGAATGCCAAATACATTTTCTTAGAACTTCAAAGTAAATACACCAATTAAATTAGAAATTAGAAGTAACATGTTGGGAGTTAAAACGAGAACTTCAGGTTATAAAGTCAGACTTTGTGACCTCCTTCTGACCTTGTCACAGCAGCGTCATTCAAATTTCCCATACAGTTAACTTTTGACAGAAATCCCATCTATTTGAATACATTTTTTTTATTCTACATGTAACAGTCATAACTGAATACATCATGCCTTCTTCATTAGTAGAAGCCTTACTTCTTATCAGTGTTGCTCTGTAAGGTATAAGCAAATTAGTCTGTAAGAATTAGTTTACTTTAACCCTTTAAATAACTTTAAGCAAGTTACTACAAATCTACATCAACCATGGGGGTTTTGCACAATGTCATTACTGGACTGAAAAAACCTAAAAGTACATTTCCACACTTGGGCACCATTTATAATTACATTAATATTCTATTAAATTTATTTAACTCTGAACTTCTGGATTTACAATGCTCAGTCTGGAGATAACTACAATCACCTTGTTATACAATTTGCTCCAAAGTCCTGACAATTACTCCCAGCTAAGAGACCATTCAAATGTGCTCTGGTGTGTTTTACACCTACCAAGGTTAAAAAGAATCAACAATTAAGTCTGTAGAGGGAACCATCCTGGGTATACAGCATGTTGTACGGCCTCGAAGGCTGAACAAGTACAGGTTGCCTCGTTTTCTTGTATCACAATGGTTTTGAGGTAAAGCTTTTGATGATTCAACTTTATAGAGGTAGTGGGCACTCAGTCTCCACTGAGACTTGTGGGGTTCGGCAGCTTAAGAGAACTGATGCCCAAGGGTTCTTTTTAAAACAAATAGTAAAATTCCTGACTGCTTATATTGTGTAAGACTGAGTGACAAAATAGCAGCTCACAAAGCAAACTCTTACTGAAGCATAAAAGTTACAGAAGCAATAATGAAGGCTTAGCAAGTCTCCTGCTAAAATCATGCAACAGGTTACTTGAGGATAGCCTGGCTGCTGATTGAGACTTTTGAGACTTTTCCTTTCTAGATTTTGCTGAATTATCCCAGCCAGTGATTTGCTCTTATAAATATTTAGAAGCATCTGTTTTGCCTTTTAGGATAGATGAAATCTGGCATTTTCCTTTACTTCTCACAGTTTCAAGTGCTAATTGGTATGATCTTTTTGGAAGCTGGACACTGAGCAATAAACTCCATTCCTGCAACTACACAGGAACGTTGTTAGACTGGTCTTGGTGACTGGCCAAGAGCATGCACCTATGATGTGCTCTGTCTACATTCCCAGTGAAGGAACTACTGTGCCTCCAGATGATCCATTTGCACCCACCTTACACTGCATGGAGCAGCCCAGGAATCTCACAGACCTTTGTGGTGCTTCTTCTGACCCATCTAAATCCTTCATACCTAGAATCCTTCAGTCACAACATAAAGGAACTGGCTGACTGGTGTCATTACCTGTCAGCATCTTCTAGCAAAAAAAGGAAAAGATTAAAAATGCTGAATGTGGAGCAAAAGTCTGAACTATACTGGTTCAGATATGCATCCAACAAGCCTCAGAGGAGAGGCTAACATAGAACCATAGAATGCTTCAGGCTGGAAGGGACCTCTAGAGGTCATCTGGTCCAACCTCCCTACACAAGTAGGGACATCTCTATCTAGGTCAGGTTGCTCAGAGCCCCATCAAGCCTGACCTTGAATGACTCCAGGGATGGGGCCTCCACCACCTCCCTGGACAGCCCATTCCAGTGATCTATCACCCTCATATTAAAGAACTTTTTTCTAATATCCAATCTAAATCTATCCTTTCCTAGCTTAAAACCATTACTCCTGGTCCTATTGTTACAGACCCTTTTGAACAGACCTTCCCCTGCCTTTACGTAGGCCCCCTTCAGATATTGGAAGGTCACTATAAGGTCCTGCCGGAGCCTCCTCTTCTCCAGGCTGAACAGCCCCAATTCTCTCAGCCTTTCTCCCTCCCAACTTACTGAAGCTTTGACCAGAGAGTTCCCTTGTCACCACTTTAGCACGTGTCCAGAAGACTCAAGGTCCAGAATCAACACAACCCTGGGATATGGCACAAATGTCATGTGGAGGACAAGAGGAAAATCCTTCTTGGGAAAGAACATATGTATGAGTGTCCATATAGGGGTAGCAGGGAGAGCTCAGATTTTAAAATTGTGCCTCTAACTGGCAAGTATGAGCTAGGACAGCTTGGCCTTGATGTAAAGGCTCCACAGAAGCCTCAACTTTCTACACCCTTGTGCCAATAGCATTGACCTTTAAATAGAGCATAAGTAGACTGAAGGATGTGATTACACTCATACTCAGCACTTTAAACCCATATCTGGAATACTACATCCACTCTTGAACTCCCCTACACAAGACATATTTACAGACTGAAGTGAATTCAGCAGGGGGAGCTGGGCTTGTTCGGCACAGAGAAGAGATGATTTTGAGCGGATCTAACAGCAGCCTCCCAGTACTTACAAGGAGGTTACCAAAGAATAGAGACAGGCTCTTCACAGGGCTGTATGGCAAAGGCTACGATACATTCAACTCAAAAGAGCATATAGAAAACATTCTCTACCACAAGCACTGTCAAACATTGGAGCAGGTTGCCTCGAGAGGCTGCAGAACTGCTATCCTTGAAGGTTTTCAAGACTCAGCTGGAATAAAAGCCCTGAATGACCTGGTCTGAATTCGCTGTTGACCCTGCTTTAAGCAGGAGGTTGGCCTAGATGGCCTCTCAAAATCCCTTCCACCCTGAATGATTCTGGTAACATCAACAAATGGACACACATCCCTTTCACTTCTTGCACCTCCACTCCCCAAACAAGCCTGTTACTTCTTTAATAAGAGAGTCAATTGCTAACGCCCATAAAGCATATGGAATCGGCTATGCAGACATGCACTATTTGTCTGGTGTCATTTTGGACTTTGGTGCAGCTGGCCACTACATGGATCTGGGCTATTTGGCAACTCCAGTTTTGATTGTTAGCCCGAGGGTCTTGTGGTCTGTGAGACGACAAGTGCTTGTCATTTCCTCTTGTCTCAGGGGGAATGGTTTCGCCTTCTGCTGAGGCCATCGATGCAGCCCTCCCACTAAGAAAGCCTGGTGTGGGGTATATTGGCTCCCAATGTGACCCACGTGTTTTTGAGGAGACATTCTGTGTGCACAGGCCCATGGGTGCAATGCGAAAACATTACAGCACAGATTCTGCTGTGCTGCACTATGGACATGCATGGTGAACTCTGCTTACTCTGAGCAGAGTAATTCTAGAAAATGTGGTCAGCCAAGCTCCCAGAGAGCACACATAAGTACAGCATCTGCCTGGCTTTACGTTCGTCCCCTGTCATCCCAGGTGAGGTAGTACACTACCTACAATGCACTCCATGGCCAGCAAAGTGTGGATGCTCAGGATTTTGTCTTCAGGGTGAAGTCAGGATATATGGGTACAACCCACACATTTGCAGAAATGAGCTATATATACTTCTTGCAAAGTGCTGTTTACAACAAGTTTGTTCTGTTGGGGATATATGCACATGGAAGTGGTTTTATTTTAAGGGCAAGCACAAAAATTGATTCCTTATTCCCAGACACACACTCTTTGTGGACTTACACATTAGCCCTACTCTAATCATACGCTACTGAATGCCATATTTTCCTGATAACCTTCTAAAATACTGATAAGAAACCTCTTGAAGAAGGGCCTGATCCTAGAGAGGATGCTCTTCGCATACTGCCTTGAGAGCAGATGTACTCAGTAATGTAAAAGGACATTAATTTAGGTCCTAAAAAAGAAAATGTGATAAAAACTACATGAAAATTAAAGGGAAGTACATCAAATGAAGCTGATGTACAATGTGATTTTTAAAAACAGTTCAACCAAGTTACAGTTGTAAACAAGTTCACCTAGTTGCTAACAGTTCAGAAATGTTAGTGTTATTTTAAAAAATATGTAC
Organism: Brachypteracias leptosomus; assembly: GCA_013401335.1. Taxonomy (NCBI): domain Eukaryota; kingdom Metazoa; phylum Chordata; class Aves; order Coraciiformes; family Brachypteraciidae; genus Brachypteracias; species Brachypteracias leptosomus. Next base: position 50,651 of record VYZX01027765.1, on the reverse strand, counting down.
TTTTTCTTAGAAAAAAAAAATAGTACTTTATAGCTTTTTCTTCAACAAACAGTGAACTAAGTTCCACACAGAAGCAAAGAATCGTTGTTTTACAGGCCACAGTTACAGCAATGTAGAATACCTTGCTTGAATTTGCTCAACCATATCAATTACATAGCAAGAGACAGAGCTCAAAACTCAAAATCACTGAATTCTCAACTTCAGAACTTTTAAAAGGTTAGTTTTAAAAATTTAGACATTTTTATCTTGCTATGAGCGTGTGGAACTTCACATATGTAGTATCAGCTTGAACTCAAAAAAGCTTGCAGAGTAGTTCCTTTGGTTTTAAGCAGACTAAAAAAAGGGTCATAAAGAAACATTTCAATAGAAACACTGTCAATACTTTCAAAATGCAGCCCTGGGAAACAAACAGAAAGCTATCATTTGTATTAACTGTTCAAAAGCTTATCAGAAAGTCAGATACACAAATTCTAACTGTACATGCAACTGAATAAGCAGAATCAAAAGCATCAGTAACTGCAAATCTGCAAGAGCTGAAATAATGCCTGAATAACCACCCTTCCGCATATCCTCATGTTATCCTTACCAGATTAATCAGTCTTCTCATTGCATGTTCATGTGAGCAAATGCATTCACAAGGATCAAATCCACCTTCTGCCATGGTTATCTGGATAAACCTGAACTTGTCTGTGAACACCTAAGAAGAATAAGAATAAAATGACAATGAACTCTTTTTCAGATAACCTTATTTTCCAGAGACTCACACATCAAGTTTCAGTTCATTTAATGCCAGGGTGAAAAAACAAACAAAGGAGGGTAATCCTATTATTCCTTTGGCAGCATGAATGAAGAAGTCTGGTATGTGCAGTTTCATTTTGATGTTACTGAAAGCAGTGTCTCACACAAGCTTCCTTAGAGAGCCAAATAGTTTTTTTGCAAGAATTTGTGTGTCTCCCCTGGGTTTTCCCACAACCACAATGAAATACATGCTAACAAACAAGAACCACAAAGATTAAATTGTGGTCTCTCATCTGTATAGTGGGACTCTCAACTGTACAAACACAATTTGAAAACTCAGGGGAACCTGTGCTCCTAAACTCTAACAAAATGTTGGCAGTCTCCCTCTAGATCAATGTACAGGAAAATAATTTTAAACCATGTAAGTTCTTTGATAAAGGGAGAAACAATCATCTTTATTGGATAATGAAAGCAAGCAGCAGGGGTGCAAAAGTGGGTGTAGTTTGAAACACGTTAAAAAATGGAGCTGCAGACACTAACTTTAGATCAAAGAAGTAGGTCATACACTTAGTAATACAGAGAGTTCAAAGAAGCTGTAATGGACATGGTGGGGAATCAATTCTAGGTTATTCACCTGCTAAAACCACTTACACCAGACATGCCAAGCATATACAAACATATCTTTACTAATTAGCAAAAGTTTTCTCAGTGACTTAATTGATGCAAAATGGGTATGGGACTGCAACACACTTCCACCCTTGTGGTCAAATCAAGGATTGATTTCTCCTGAATGACAGTCTTACAATGTATTAGATCAGTTCTGCATAATGATACTCACAAAGTATTTTTGTTAACCTGGCATCAATAAAGCTGGATTCAGATTGTGTTTGTGTTGCACGCAGTGGGGCCCTAATGTGACATAACTGGCAAGCTTAACAAATGCAGCAGCATAGACCAGGTACAACCTCTTGATTTCCTAAAACAAGTGTCTGATAAAGGTGCCAATCACTTAATAAGAGTGTGCTGAATCAACAGACCTGGTTCTGCAGTCATCACCAATAAAAACTTACAGCCTTGATCATAAATAAGCACTTTAATGTTTTGACCTCATGAGGAGAAAGAGAAATAACCCATATGCCTGTAAGATACTTTCATTCAACAGAATGTATCACCACAATAGTTCTTCCCTACTGGGAAAGAAAGAGGTGGAAAAAAGAAACTGCATTTCAGAAGTCCTTCCCCTCTCAGTGTCTACCACTCTTTTGTATTGCCCCCTGCCATGGTGGAGAGAGCCAGATAGTACAAGAAGGTAGGAGATACCTGTATCTTCATTAGGGAGTCTGAACTACAATACCGTTGATCTGCTATGGTCTCTGCTTTTTAGAAAAAAATACTAAAAAGTAAAAAAAAGAAAAAAAATTGTAGGGTGGAGGAAAGGCTTTTTGCCTAGACACTAATAAAGAGTAATCTGACAATATAGTGAGAAGACAACTTAGAGATTACCCAATTATGTAGTGTATAAGTAATTTTGCACAGAAAAATAAACCTGAGTATTGAGAAGTTCTTCAATGAAGAAGTGATCAAGAACTGGGAGCTGTAATCAGCCAAATTCAAGAAAAGCAAGGCACACATTTTTATCATTACCGTAACTGATCAGTGCCACAAGCTGCAGAAGAAGAGGTTGATTTCCCATCCCTCAATGCATTCAGATGTCCTTCAGCCAAATACAAAAGCACCCAAGTTTAGATAAAATGTTCTCCAATATACAGGCGATCACAGCAGATGATCTAATGATTCTTTTTGAAAGTCAATTATAAAGCTACACTAACTTTGGTGAAATTATTTTGGAATCAGTAGAAATACATGACAATAGAAGATATTTTTTAACTACACAAGCTCCCTGGATGATATGCCACGTCGACCAAAATAGCCTTTCTAAAACTATCTTAGCACAAGGAACAGATAAAAGCACTAACTGCTAAATAGTGCAAAGTGGTTTCTCTGGACACAATGCTGATGTCCAAAAGAAGCTACCTGAACCAGTAAAGTTGCAAAACTATTTAATTGTAACTTGAAAGAATTTAGGAGCCAGTAACATATAATAATGTCACAGCAATAATAGAGTGTTTATATACGACTACAAGAAATCAAAACATCAGATAAGAGTCATTACCAATGAAACAAGGCTAACATTCTTTGTAGAGTATACAACTGAAAAAGATTAGTCAACAAATGAGGAAAATTAATCTGTCATATAACATAATACATTTAGGGACAGAAGGAATTTACCCCAAGGCATCTGAATTTTACACAACAAACTGCCTTAGTGAGCTAAAGTAAAGCAGAACACATGTCACCACGTAAAACGCCATCCAAGCTTTCAACAAAAGATCCCTTACAAGCTTTCTCACCTTCACATGATGCTGAAAGGAACGGTTCTTTGTTTTCTTCCTCCAAAGCCTATAACAAGCTCTTTCATCAGCAAAGGACCAAAGACGGACCATTTATTTTGGGAACAGCACTAGGTTTTTCCCTGGTAAAGATGCTAAATTGGATTATTTTATTACTCTAAAAAAAAAAAAAAATCCAAGTAACTAACCCCCCTTTATGCAATTATTTTTTGCTGGGAACTGGAAGAAACAGAGATTTTATATGTGGCTGACCAGCTATAAAGAAGAGAGAACCATTCTATACTATATGGTGATTTTCACTGCTAAAAAGACACTATCATGTCTGTATTCCTCATTAAAACACTCTTGGCTTAATAATTGTATTTTTTCTAACACACTTTGAATGCAAAAAAGTACTAAATACCTACTAAGCTCTGTAATCATATGCTGACGTTTATTAATGTTTTGTGACCTGTGTAAAATTTGGTAATCGGAGACTAGTACTTTTCCATAGGACAGAGCAGGAGCCCTTGGCTGCACGGCGCGCTCGCAGGCAGCCCCTTCGTACCAACCTCCTGCTGCAGAAGCACCGCATGCTTCCTGCCCGCCTCCTGGAACCTGCCATTGTCTGACCTCACCTCGGCGGCCCGCTCCTTCTGCCCAGCTCCCACCTGCCCTCTTTGCTGTGCGTCACACCAGCTCTCCACCTTCTGCAAATACAGTTCTTCTGCAAATACAGTTCTTCTACATGCAATCAATCACAATCTACCTCTGTTCTTTTCCTCATGATCTGGAGAAAGAATTAAAAAAAGCTTGTATTTTTATTTTATTGTACTTTACTTATTTTTCTGTGTTTTCCTGTTTATCGTTACCTTGCTTTTCTTGGAACTCATGGAGTAACTGGTAAGATCACAGCAGCTGGTAAGGCTATGATGTCAAACACCTGCAAGTACTCTGACTCAGAGAGTTCCTTTTACTCACAATTATTGCCAGCACAGTATTTATTTCACAGTGTTTACAAACTGCTGGAAGATACATTTGGTAAATATGGTGAAGCTCCCACTGATAACAGCTGAGAAGGTTTATGTCATGGCCTCTAGACTAAGCAAACTACAATAGAGAGAATAGTAAGAAAATTAGTAAATGTGGACAAACCTGATGTACCATGAAAGAGTCAGCATGACCTTTGCAGTGTAAAGAGGTCCAGAGAGGCAACTATAAACAGTACTACTGAAATTAAAATAGTGAGTCAGAGATGGAATTACTACAATTCAGGAGCAAAGTGGAGTCTCTGGCTATTTAAGACAAAAATAAAAGCCCACCATTACCTTTTGACTTGAGCATCTATTTGGAATTGTAGGTAATGAAGCCATATTGAAAAATATTTCTAGTCTCTCATGATTTAAAAAAAGCATTCTCAGTTATAATACTTATTGCAAATTGTTTCTTCTTTTATTATCTTCCTCAATCCCAGCCCTACAGCTTTGTATTATATTTTATACACCCTACTATCAAAAAAGCAATCTTTGTGGCTATAATCTGATTGGTTTTTGTACCTGGAGACTCTTCTGTATTTTAAATTAGTGCAATGACTATATATTATTTCCCAACTCAGCAACACCTCTCCTGAGTAAATAGCAAGCAGCTGGTGAGCTCTCAGAAACAGAAATTATACTCTGTCTCTCTCCACCCTAACCATTACAAAACTGAATTCCTTTCCAGCGTGAAGGCAAACAAGAAGTTTTGTCAATATTCCATATGCTGGATGCCCTCCAAAGCGACTCCAACATGAGGCTGATTAGTAAGATTGTTCAAGTGCACATATTGGTGATCTCTACTCCTTGGTATAAAGGAACGTGTGAAAATATTTATAATTCCAGTATTCAAAGACACATTCACTCTATAAGATACATAAATTAGAATCACTGCAGATTTATCGTGGACTAAACCTGGCATCTTCAGCATCAAAACTCTTAACGTCCATTAACTCTTACATTTCTTGGATCCAGGCACTTTTAAAACGTAGACTATCGCACACGTGATACAGACAATGGCTGAAGATTTCCTCTGCTAAGAACTATTTTTGCTGTGTTGCCATTTTCTTGAAGATTGAAGGTAAGAAATCTTTGGGAGCAAAATACCTCACGGTACAGCAGACAGGTAACAATCTTTCTACGTTACTTTACAGAGAAACAAAACCCTACTCAGCTCCTTGTTACTGTTCTTCAGCCAACTGCAATAACTCAAAGCACAATCATCAAATATCTCTAACAAGCCATAAAGTTAATTTTGCTTCTAAGTGTGGCAGAACAAATGAGAGTATGTATAAAATTTAAAATAAAAATGTAGAAAGAAAGCAAATATATTATGCCTCTGCAGCCATTCTGAAAAATGACAAAGGGCTAAAACAGCAAAAGCCATACACAAAACATGAACAATTCACTGTCCCAAAGATAAAATGTTAATTTTTATCTTACTATCAGAGGCAGAAGCCCTCTCTCCCATACCTTCCCATGATCTCCTAAAGAGCTCAGGCTTCCATAAAAAGGATTTGTTCTCTTGCCTTTTTACTTACTTACAATATCTGACCTTTTCTAAAACTATATTCTTGGCAGCACAGCCCAGATTTGGTTCTTCTGTATAATCTTACCCATCACCAAAGGACCTCCAAGCATTCTCTTCTAGCATCTAAAACATCCTGTATATTGGCCTCACATAGTGTAACATTCTCGTAATCCTGCACATGAAGTCCTGTCCCAGAGAAACTACCAGACATAGGAACTGTATAATCACAGTACCCATTAACCCAGGGGTGGAAATTTGCTTCAGTGAAAGCAAGAAGAGACTGCTCTGACCAGCTCCCCATAAAGCTCCTGATCACTGCTTTTATAGGACTCTTTCTTCTCCTCCTTGGCCACTCTGTCCCTCTGGGTACCATCAGCACTTCAGGGGCAACTGGCACCTCAGCTGCGTCATTACTGGGCACTTCAAAATACCTCTGGTACAAATGATTATTCCAAAATCTGTTTTTAATCCTGCCTCTTGTAGGGACTGGACTCACTGGACCCTGCCTAGTCACACAAAGTTCAATGCAACATCAATAAGATACACTGTAAAATAATAGATAAAGGTATCTTCAGTAGGGCAATATTGCTTACTAGTGACCAACCAACCAAGAGGAACCTAAACTTCCCAATCCAGTGAATCCCAACCAAATTCAGAATTTTCTGTATTTGTTATACAACACATTTTACTGTTCATTTCCATCTTCTGTAATATTTGCACTCCATGCACATTTGCCTTCCCACAGAATTCTGTGTGTTTTGTTAATCTCTTGATGAACTACCTACATTCAACTCACCAGCCTATTTTTTAACTTCCTATTATTTCAACTGTACAGCTAAACTTGGTGGGTAAGACAGGCCAGGGAATTTTATCTCTTGATTTCTGCATCAAGTCTCTCTTCAGATTGGGTTAGAACATAGAGGGAAAAAATAATATACAGGGATTTGGGGTTTCTCTCTTACAAAAAGCCAAACCAGAGATCTGTGTAGATAGCACTGGCTGATTCTGCTTGCAAAGATCTTTGTGAAATTTTTATTTTTTCCAGTTGCTACTACCAGAAATGCAGCACATTTCCTATCACTGGAGCAATATAAAGGAGGAACAAGGCAGAAATGGTAACAGAGCCAAAAAAAAAGCAAAGGAAGGGAATAACTAAACACAGCATAAAACTATAGGACAGTGTCAGAAAACAGAAGTGTTTGTGGTTGAATAGGGAAGAAATACCACAAAGGGAACTACAGAAAGAGAGAGAAAATAAAGATAAAAATAAACAGCCATTTAAAATAAATAAATGTTATTCTGCCTGAAGTTAATGGATACATGATCCTAAGGCAATAGAGAAGGACATCACACTACATCAAAATTAATCCAGAAGCCAAGAGCCTGGCATAAGTATCCAGTGGAGGTGGTCTGCATTTTTCATGCAATAGTTTTAAATTGTTGGTGTTATAGAACTGACAAAAATAAGCTTGAAGATTTCTAAGGAAACTTCCTTTACACAGCAACTTCCTCTGTCCAAACAAAGCTAAAAATAGGTTATGTAAAAAAGAATCTTGTATACACATTGATACTAATTAAAACATTCCAGGGATCAGTTCTCCTCTATTGTAATTTAGATAGTTCAAGTAAATATTTCCTCATAGAACTTGAGTCTGAAACACTGCAACATCATACTTGGCTTTTTTTTATAATTGTAATTTTCAATCCGTTTTATTAACAACACAAGGTAAGTTCTCTCCCACCATCTCTTCCACGCTTACAGCTCCTATTTTTACTGAAAAAAGTACCAGAATTTCAGTGGCTTCAGTGGACCAGGATCTAGTAGCTCCGCAAGGTCACAGATCTCCAGAAGACTATTTACGATCTTTTTCTACCAGGTCTCCTCCTGGGCATTAAATTGAGTTTTCAGGACAAAAGAAAACCAACTGGCTGACTGGGTAGCAAAAGTAAAACAGCAGGATATAAATGTGGATACTGCCATAGTGAAGTGTGTCTCCAATTACAGCTTTCACCAACTAATTGTCCCAGTTCAGATCATCCATTTAGCTTTTCTAGGGAAAAGAGCTGCAATGATTTTGATGGCTGACACAATACCCAAAGAGAGTTCCTAGATATAGTAACTACTTCAGAGTATAAAACAATCCTCTCCACTCTCTTTCCTTATAATTCCAGGGGGGACAGCAGCTGACTGTGTATTTGAAAGCATCAGCACATCTCCCTGGACTTTCAGCTGTACCCTAATGAGTGTATTTTTGCACTGCAACTTTTCTCAGGATAATTAACAAGATCCAAGATGAACCTTTCATTGCAGATTAAGCTAAACCTGTTCCTTTCCCTGTGGAAAAGTCAGTGCTTAACCATGCACACAGGTGTATGCAACTGGTGCTGTTCTTGTTTTCAGCAGAGACATCGAGACCAGTAGGAGCTCCACAAGAGAACTGCTCATCCAGCCACATCCTGCTCGAGGCACACTACTGGGTAATTCTGCTACTGTCTCTCAAATCATTCGGTATGTAAGTAAACTATGAATTAATTTTCTAGTGTCATCCATCTGGTGCTTCTTACAAATGCTAATTTAATATAAAACAACTCCTTAAAAATAGAAGCAAAACCAAAGAAACTAAGAAATGCTGAGCCAGTCACTGCAGGATACTACAGTGACATGCTGAAATCAGGGAAGGAGGTTTTGAGCAGTGACAGGCTCAGAACTGAGAAGTAAATGCTAAGGATCTTCCTGACCTTTTTTTCTGATGGTCTCATGAGACAAACTGGAGCACTGTCACATCCCTTGTCCCCACAGCATGAGTCCACCACTGTGTGACCACTAAAACATTGTGAGCTTTGCTGGGCCACTAGTGTTCTCACCCTGATGTGGACATTTGGACTTGCTCTGAGTGGGTCAGGAAAATCTTCTGGTGACTCCTCCAACAGTGCTAGCACCTACAGTGCTAAAGCAGGAGCCAGAGCATGAAAACTTAAAAGACTTATGGTCAAAGCTCTTTCACAACCAGGCATCACAACTCTTCTCTCACTGAAGTGTGTGAAAAAGTTGACCTCACTTTAAAGGACGGCAGCATTTAATAGGAACCTGGTAGAAAATCTACTATTTGTGGACAAGGCTAGCCAAGGTTACAGGTATGCTGAGGTGCATCAGTTCAACACAGAATGTGTGTGTCAGGGAAATACAGAAGATGACACAAATGCTTCTTTCAGTTTAATAAAGGCTTCTCAGTGTCAAGTAGAACTCTCAGACGACAAGAACCCACACATTAGAACCCTCCACTGTTCGAGTACTGTTTCCCACTTTCCTTTTCATGGCCAGTCCCCGATATGCGAGAAGAGAGAGAGATTTCAGTCTTTAAGGCTACACAGCTGATGTCAGTGATCAGAACTGCATTCGTTAAGGTAGCTAAATAAGATACACCAAGATTAAAAAAAGCTATTTACTTATTGCCATGCAGGTGGCTTAACATTTCTTCTGGACAAAACACTTCAAAAGGAGCTAATTATGCACATCCAGTCATGGATCAAAAAAGCAGCCCAGCTATTTTAGAATTCATTTACTGATCCTTGATATAGAATGTTATTGCCAAACTCCAGTTGTCAGCATTTGGTCATCCTTTTGTTAAAATGATGACATTTTTCTGAAAGAAATCTCTTGGAATAGGAAAGCTAATTAAGAGAAGACATCAAAGAACCAGAATATTGTCCAAGAATACCTTTTTTCTGCTAAGTAAATGCTTCAACTTCACTTTAAAGTTTATTTCTAGTGTAGGAGACTGTGACAATGGTCTAAGACAACAAAACTATTCCTATTGCACTGAATGACTAACGCCTATTTAATAATTTTGTTGGACATGTGTTAATGCAAAAGGGTGGGCTATCCCAAGTGGCTACACGTGACAGAGGAGCTGGCCTTTCAGGGAGTAGATTTTGCAGGGAAACAAGAATAAAGGGTACTCCCTGCAGTTGGAAAATGGCAGAGATGAGCATTTTGCACCAGCCTCCCCATGGGAGTAGAACTGGGAAACTGACTGCTGTTAGTGACCCCACCCAAAAGATGTTTTGCACTTAACTTTTGGGCTTCATAATACAAAACCAATCATTTACTTTAAAAGATTAAGCATGGAAAAAAGAGTATGTTCCTACAACAAACTATGTAACCTATCCATAAAACATCTCTGCTCTTGTTCTGCACTGTGGTTGAGCTGTGGCAGTGATCCCCACACATGTTCTTAGCCCATGGGAACAGCGAGCGAATGTGATTTTGCTTAGTCCAGAAGAGAAAAAGGTGAAGCTGAGATACTTCAGAGCTGCCCTGAGTTGACTGTGAGCACCCAGGCAGTTACTACAGCTCACGTAGCCTGCAATAACTCATTATTCTGAAGTAAATTTTTTGGAAGGTCAATCATTCAGAAATTTTTAGACATTTCACCTCTTTGCAAAAATAAGCATAAAAAAAAAAATCCTGTTCACTCTTTTACAAAAAATGTACAATTTCAACATAAATAAAAATTAAAGTTTTTCTACCATATTAAGCCAGCAAGTGCAGCCCTAAACCATGAGCTAGGAAGTTTTTTGAGACTCATTTATTAAGGGTAAAATTGCTTAGATTATAAAATACCATACTAAAACCTCAAAACTGTAAAAATACACTATTTCTTAATGTTACTCCAATCACAAAATTATACTGAAATTCTTTGGAATATTTTCATTATTTTTTTTCCTCTAGAGATGACATATGTTTCTAATAACTTGCCACTGAGCAAACAGATTTAGCAGGGTAGCAGCATGCTGAGAACGATAGCAGGATTTTCAATTTTCAGATGAAAGCAGCTGTATTCCCTGGCAGCCCTACTCCTAACCCCTTTAGGCCAGATCAAATTTTATCTGGAGCTAGCGGGTGCCTGTCTTCAACTTCAATGGAAGACAACTCAGGTTTTCTACATACCTGCAGTAAACAATTTGAAGCTTATCAATTAGAATATTTTAAATCAGTACATATACCAGAGGGAATCTGTAGCAATTAACAGGATTTCTAAGCTTGGTTATTTACATATGTTTAGTTAAAAGACGACCTAGTTTTTACCAGAGAAAAACATCCATCTAATTCAGCAGACTCACAGACTAGTTTAGATTATCAAAAGGAAAGTGCTATGCAAATTATGTAAATCTTCCCTGTGCCTACTAGCAACAGATTTTTAAATCTGTCAGATTTTTCTTGTGCAAAGTAATATATATGTGCTATTTCACAAGATCAGGATTAGTTTGCAACATGCATCTCACCTTCAGCTCCACGGTTTTCCCACAGGAAAGAAGGTATTTTTCACCTTTAGACACTTTTGTTCTACATACTAACTTGAAACTGAAGGATCCATCAACCTCAACCTCCACGGCTCAAGAAAAGCCTGTGTATAAAAATAATTATATATTTCATGGACCTCTCTGAGAAAAGCTTTATCTGGTAATTTCAAATAGGGGTGCTTAATGACAGGGGTCATCTAATCAGTCTCATCTACATATGGAAATGATGAGCCCCTAACAACACTGTAACCACTTACACCAGAATTCCTGTTAAATCAAGGTCCAGGAAGCTTTGCTTCACACTTGATTTAGTCCAACTATCTAAAGAGCTAACCTCCAACTTTTCTTCACAGCTTTCATTTGGACAGCCGTTTTTTCTCTAAATGTATGAAAACTAACATAAATTATTTTACCAAGTCCTCTAAAATACTGCCTTGCTAAAAATAAAGCTTTTATGATTAACAGGAAATACATGAACACCTGTGAATATATGAACAAAAAAGACCAAAGCTCTACTACTAGAGGTCTGTATTTGACAAAGATTCAACAAATAAAGCCTTGCAGCTGCTTATATCACGTAAATGGTTGGTGCTACATTTCTGTACAGCTTTTCTGTTCTTTCTGATAGAAATCTTTTCTTTCCTAGGAGAGCTCTGTGCTTTACATCTGGCATTTGTCTACCAGTTTTATAAAGTAAGAATGAAACTATATTTAGCTTCAGAAAGCCATGGTTTTTAATGCATGCAAAGCTGCAGAAGAATCAGAACTAATCTTAATGAGAAAAACTTTTATCAAGTGTAATTCTATCTGTTCCCACCCAAATGGGACTAATTTGTTCCACTATCTGTAAAAATACCAGCTAGACATTTTGACTAAAGCCTCTGAAGCATATTTGTTCAATTAATAACCATGCAAATGTACAACCACTCAATCATGCCAGAAGCTGCTCCCCAAGCACCCTCAAATCTTTCATGAAAAGCCTTATCAATCATCACTAGCGGACCTTCTTCTTGCTCCAGCTCTAGCTAATACTGTGGAATAGGCGATAGGTTGGAAAGAGGAGGATAAGACCATACTCCTCCACTATGCTGCCACTGAAGCCCAGCAGAAATAAGACTAACAAACTGATCCTTCTAGTATTCCTGACTGTATTCCTTCATAACGAGGAGCTAAAGATTCTTTCTTCAAATGAGGTTCCTTGGGAACTGGGGAAGCTAGCTCCTGGTGAGCCAAGGCATACAAGCTCAAGTAGGTATTCTGGGAGAATAATTCCTTTTTCTTTTCTTTTTTTAACCCGAACAAGGACTGCAAGATTTGGCTCTGTGGTACAGCCTTACAAAATTTTCTTAGCTTCCACTGCAGTTACAGAGGGCTTGGGAGCACTTGGATCTTCCAGAAGTACTCAGCATCTTGCAGAATCGGGTGCCACATTAACAACCAGACAGATCTCTACACATTAATAAATTGAATCTATAACCTAGGAAGTTAAAACAGAAAGCATGCTTAACACCAAGTGTAACAGCGTGTATGCAAAGAAAGTCTGTAATAGCATGTATGCAAAAGCAGGTTCATGGGCTCTCTAATTTGCTTCCCAAGCAGAATATGGGCAGATGACATCAACTTTTCTATGTATAACTCCATCTGCCAAAATATTTTTTTATTTGTTGTAATGAGTAATCTGAAAAATGTTCAAAATAGAGTAAGAATCTGATACGTGGTATTGTCAGGGCACTGTACACCTCCTCCACTCATACACACTTCTGAGAAGGAGCATCCTGCTACTTTCATTCTTTCATTGTACTGGCCTCATGAAGACTTGTGATGTTATGCCAAACTCTGCTATGAGGAACTTCAGCAGAGACAGAATTTGGTCTTTAAGAATGTATGTCAAGTACCTAAAATATCTAGGAGGGAAAATTCTGAAACACGAACACAGACTCTGTTTTATTACATGTCTGTTATGCAAATAATATTCACACATCACTAATTCTGAAGTCTAAATACATGAAAGTAGAAAATGAGAAGTTAGTGACAAAACAAGAAGTCAGTTAGAAACCACTTTCTCTAAAACCAAGTACCAACCTTTTGAAAGCAGGTACAATTGTTACAAAGCCATTAAAAACCATAATGCATTTTGAAATTGTTTTTATGTAGACTACTTCTTTAAAAACACGTGTATTATTCTTATATTTCCCTTAGAATGACAGAAGAACATGGACTGCAGAATGTTGCTCATGTAACTGGGCTATGTACTTCAGCCTTAATGGACTTGATTGTGGTTTGGGTATGGTGCTACAAAACCATCACTACATGCAAAACATAAGGAACATCATAGATTCATGTTCATTATATTCATTTCTACACTCAGCAAAATAATACTGATCTAGGCTAAAACAGGATTCACCCAGAGCTACCACCACCTCAGTTCTAAAGCAGACCCTCCTGGCTCATGGTCCTGAGCAGGTCAGGGACGTCCCTGCCTGCCAGGGAAGCACATGCAATGATATTTTGTGGAATGACCAATAACACATCCAATACAGCTTTGAACTTATTTAGCACCTTATACAAAATAATCTTAAACCACTTAAAATACAGAAATATCACTTTAGAGTTAAACAAAATCTGTAAATCTTGTATTTTACAAAACAGGACAAAAAGAACCAAAGAGGCTGGACTCGCCCACCTCAGTTGCAGGAAAAGGGAGAGTGCTCAGGACTGAACTGACTAATGCCCTGCTAACATTACAATCACTTTCATTTTGCCAACTGCTTCTACCATTTCAAGCCACGCTGCCTGTGACAGGGTCACTTTTTAAAATCAGTGACCAACAATAATAGCTTGATTTCTTTCATCTCAACAGGTCACAAGAATTAGGTGGAATTATCAAGGATTTATTCTCTCTCACTGTATATAGGAAGAAATCAAAAGCAAGATTGAGTTCTTCTCATTTTGATATTTTTGAGCTGATGTCCGCTTTTAGAAAGTAACAGAAATGAGTAAAGGTGGATAGCACTCCAATAGCTAAGCATGAAAAGACTTCTAAGACATAACCCACTAATGCTCACTGCAGATATGCACCTTCTTCAGTAGGCACACTAATAACATTAACATCATAAGCTATTAAGATGAAAAAAGTTAATGTCCTCACCACTGAAAACTGGAGACGGCTTTCAAGACTTATCTATATTCACAGACACAGATGTTAGACAGTGCACAACACAAACAGTCCCTACACCAACAAATTTGTAATCTAAAAGACAATCCTGAAGACTGATGAGACAAACAGGTGTTTGCCAGGAAACAAAAGTTTTTGATGTAAGTCATGGGCCGTATTCAGCCAGGAGCAGTGGTTAGCTGAGGCCTTGGAATGGCCATGGAAGGCAGTGGCTGAGCTGCTGGGCAGGACATCAGGGGAACCCGGCACGGTGACAGCTGTGGAGGAACGACCATGGAGGGTATCTTTCAGTCTCCAAGGCCAATACATCCCACCCCTAATGTAATCTGCTACAAAACACATCTTGGAAGTAGAGCTATGAAGAGTTCCTGGCAGAAATCTTATCTTTAATAAATTAATGTCAGTGTGAGGCTGTTCTTTTCCTGATATTATCTTTCACGAGAGATTGTTGAATTTCTCCCACTTTAGCTGCACGGGCTGCTCCGAAGGCAGGGACAGGCTGGGAGGGCATGCCCCGCCGTCAGCCTGCCGCCTCCGGCTGCTTTAAAGAGAGACAACTAAAACCCTTTGGCTCAAAGTACCAGACTTTTAAAAATAAATAAAAAGAGAATGGACGGAAGAGTGCCACTCTGCAGTAAAAAACCCAGCAAGCAGAAAAACCCGAATCAGACCATCTGTGAAGAAGACGAGCGGACGTTTCAGTGGTTTGGAAAAGAAGCGAGCTGCCCAGTAACGAGCGGAACGGCTCCGGCTCTCTTGGTGTTTACCTCCCCGGGCACCAGGCGACGCGCTCGGCAGCGGAGACGTTCCCGTCCTTCAACAGGCTTGAAGCTACCCCTCCCCAGGCTCCGCGCCAGACGGGCGGAGGGACGGGCCCCTGGGGGTGTCCGCGGGAAGCCGCCCGGCTCTGCCTGGCC
>VYZX01027765.1:20475-35543 GCA_013401335.1 Brachypteracias leptosomus | reverse complement strand
TTCGCCGACCGGCCGGGGCAGGCTGGGGCGCTAGGCGGGCGGAGGTGCGCGGCCCCGGCGCGCCGGGAGGCGTCAATTTCGAGCAACGCTTTATTTTAACATCCAGCCCCAGTAAGTCCGCGCTTAGAAGGCGCCCGGACAGCAGCTCCTCTGGGGTCTGGCCACCTCTGACCCCTGCAGAAATACGGTCAGTGTGGCCGCTTGGCGCCAGCCACCACCTCCGGAGCTGAGGGAGTGTACAGTGAGGATTCTCACCTGGAAGTCGAAAGCCTGCTTAGGAAGGAGCTCGTGACTCACAAGACTTCTCAGCAATTAAAGCGTCCCTCAAAATATGCATTTAGATGCTGTGGAATGAAGTTAGAAAGGAAAATTTCAGACTGTGGCCTCTTGCATCAGCCAGTTGGGTTTACCTATGCTTAGCCAAGGACCTGGGGCGTCATGCTTCCGTATGGAATGATGAACCACATCCTGTCCTGGGACAGTGATACCATGCCATGATGCAATGGGGATTACACAGGGAAGAAAATCTTGTCCTCCAATATTTTCAAACATAGCTTACCTCCTCCAAGACAGAAAACAAGGACAACGCTACCATTAGACTGAGAAAGGAAGGTTGGATGGAAGCTGCGAGTTCTCACAAGTCAGAACCTCCTCACAGCACCAGTGTCTCATACAGTCTGATAGGGCCCACATATAGCCCACAAGCTCAGCTGTTTTCATCATTCTTTGCTCTTGTCATGGGGCTTTCAAGCCTCCTTTTATGGCTACATTTTTTTTCTGAAAGCTTTTTTCTAGCCTTGGGTGTCAAGCCTATGTTACTCTGCCAAGTCTCGAGTGCATTGCCAGCTGGCAGCCTTGCACATCCAGCCATTGTTGGTGTGCGGAGCCACCTCTCTCTGTACAACATGGGCAGGCTAACTCTGCTTGTCTGGGGCTGGTCCTGGGCATAACCCCTCCACTTCCTAAGCAGCTGCCTTGGTGCCACACAGCCCTGATTTGCTGTGGGTCTTGCCTCTCCTTTCCCATTTTCCAGCCCTTTCCTTTGTGTTAGCACCCAGTTGAACAATGGCAATACTGAAACGTGAATTGAGGCACTGACACAAAGCCAGGCCCACACACAAAAAAGCTCATGTCACCTTGTCTTCCATGTCTGCACCATGTTGTGATGCAGAACTCATGTCATCTTGTCTTCCCCAATCCAGGGAACTGAACTTCTGGTAAGGCACTAAGGGTGCTAAAATTTATCTTTAATTTGGAAATATGAAACAATATCCCTACAACGTTTCCTGGGAGAACAGGTTTCTTGACAGGAGTTTAGAGTGCAACAGAAACCATGAACATCAGCAACATCAAGGTATGCTTGGCTTGAAGTGTACTTTGGCTGTCCTGGCCAAACAGAAAGCTACGCCAGACAAGTGTCAGAGAGTGATCACAAGCAGAATGTTCAACTGTTAGCTGCATCCTTCCTCCCACCTCTCCCTCAGCCGTCCTCCTAACCCTTCATCAGGGAACAAGCCATCCTAGAAGCAAGTAGAGACAGCTTCCCAACACATTAAGCAGCCTTTCCTATCTGCCTCCCACACCTAGCACACAGTGCTAGTCATTGCTCTAGAAAACAGATCTGAGATCCAGAAATCCCCAAACCAGACACAGCTTAACACTAGTCCTGGCTCAAACAAGAGAGGAGAGGAACGGTAACCACACAGCAGTGGAGAGGAAGGTTCCTCCAGTCAAGCTGAGGAAGGAACACTGGAAACTTCTACTTTCTTGCCTGTGGGTGAAGCTAAACAGCCCACTGTTGCTAAAAGGGTGGCCTTTTTACTTTATGTATTTGGGGCAACTGCTGGGTTTGAGAAGAGAGTCTCATAATGATTGATTCTTGGAGAACTGAGTTTGAACAATCCTAGAACTGGAGGGGCAAGATTACGTGAGCTGGACAGGCAATCTCAGGTGCCTTGTCAGAAACACTGCCTTTTTGACAGAAAAATAGCAATTATTTTTCTGATTATTTTTCTTTGTTCAATGTACATGTTTCCATTAGCATCCTTGGAAATATGGGATGCTGATGGGTCTAATGAAGGACGGATTCATGACAGGGTGATCCTCATGGATCAAGCTTCAGAGTAGGAACTATCCAGGAAGAGGGGCAGGCAATAGGAGCTACAGAAAGTAGAAACCAGGAACAAGAGAAACACTGCATAAGCTCATGGCTTTCAAATCATGTATAGAAGCAGAAAGTAGAGAGATATTTTGCATAAAACATTCTGCTAGAGCATCCCTCAGAATCTGGCCCTCCTGGTTCCCATGGGCAAATGAACAAGCCATAGCAGGCACCAATTCTATCTCAGCTTCCTACTCCCAGGCTTCAGCCATCTGCTCCCCTGTACGCTCACAAATCTAGTGCACGAGACAGCAGTAAAATGAGACCCTGATGTGGAGGCTGTTTTCAGACTCTCTCTATGAAGTCTCCTTTCTGGCATTCAAACTATGATGAAAACAGTGATGACTTAGGCTACTTTATGAACAAAGGCATGAGATGCATTCAAAATCAGCTAGTAACAAGGAGAGAATAGTAAATCCATTGATTTTGGCACACAAAAAAGAATTGTGCTGTCCACTGCCAAATTAAACTATGAAAACAACTCTGTTTGAAGGGCAGAAGATGGTCATGTTCCTTCCACCAATAACTCTGTACAATGGAGGAGGGTAGGAGTTGAGCAAAACTTACTATTACAATTCTCTACATCCGTCAACTGAAAGTAGTGTGGATTCGGCACTTTGTAAAGAAACAGGCAGATGTCACGTTCCACATCACAGTGCTAGCTTTCAGCTTTTCCACCAAGGAAAGCAGGAGTCATCTTGGTGACCTAACTTGCCAACTAATGCATGACCTTATCTACAGATACCTAAGAAAATTACTTTTCCCACTCAGAAGTTCTCTTTCTGCTGATGTTCTCATCTTTGCTGTGTAACTCATCCCACTAGGCATTGTATCACTCACATCTAGATACTTAGTGGAGTGGAAATTCTTCATCTGCAATTCGTGCAGTTTCATCAGATCTGAAAAATTACCTAGAAATGGGGCAAATCCTCTTCATGTCTTAATGTCCTTTTCTGTCTGCTCCCTCTTTTCTTGTATGCAGTCCTTAATGAGTAGAGAATTATAGAGTCATGGAATGCTTTGGGTTGGAGGGGGATCTTAAAGATCCCCCCTGCCACAAGCAGTGACGCCTCCCACTAGACTAGATTGCACAAGGACCCTTCCAACCTGGTCTTGAACACATCCAGCAATGGAGCATCCACTACTTCCCTAGGCAACCTGTTCCAGTGTCTCACCATCCTCATAGCGAAAAACTTCTTACTTACATCTAGTCTAAATCTACCCTCTTCCAGTTAGAACCCATTACCCCTCATCCTATCACTCCAAGTCCTTAATACTAGTCCCAGAAGGAATCTACATGAAACTACTGCAAATGTTGATACTGAAGAACCACTTGGAAGACGTCTACAGCATGCTCTGAAAATGGCATTCAGAAAGTGGAATGGAAAATATTATAAAGTACCCTTGCAGTAGCAAGGTAGGAGTGGCCTTTTGGCAGCAGCAATGGGTTTTTGGAAAGAGGGATCTAATTTTGGGAAAAGAAGCCAAGTCCTTAGAAAAGTTGGTCACAAACATTCCTAGAATTCAGCTGAGCTGGCATCTCACAAAGTACTGGAGAATTGCAAAGCACTTTGGGACACTAGGCAGCAAGCCTGTGAATTAGCTGTCACAAAGACTATATTGTGTACTTAGGTTAATATAACAGAAATTTAGTCATGTGATCACCACTGAACTGAATTTATAGTGTCAAATTTTCTGTCAATGTAGATACAAGCTTAATGAATATCCAACCACAACCTAAGCTGTCAGGACTCACAGGAAAAATATGGCTTGGTGGAAAAAAGAAACTCCACTGAAATTGTCAAGGGATCTGTGGAGGGCTTTTGCGCTCCTGAAGCATCAACACACACAACACAGGCTTTGAGATCAATTAGCCACAGTCCAGGGGAAAATGATCACAAAGTATTGCTGCAGTGCTGCCAGATCACAGCTGCACAGTGAAGTTTTCCAAACTAGGAAATGGAGGAAAGAAATCCAAAGTTGAGGGAATGACAAGGATTATTTTACACTTAACTAGAACATCAACTAGTAACTTAGAGTAACTATGAAGTGCAAGCAAGCCAACTGAGACACTTAAAAAATCAGGCTTGCAAAAAACATTTAAAAATAGAGGATTAATATCTGACCCACTAAACTGTTAATGATAACACTTGCTGGTAAAGATAGACCATCTGAGCTAGGCTGAAATGGATCTGCAGAATTAGTACGTTCTCAGTACCCACAAAAGTTTATGAGACAAAGCTCCACTAAATTTCATTGTGATTGATAATTATGCAATCAGTGTCAGGGACACATTTTGCAAATGTTTTAGGAAATCCCCTTGATAAATGTGGTCTAAGTGAACCAACACTGGTATAACCTTAACAAATTGTTTTTCCTCTGGGGCAGAAACCATAATAGCAGCTGCACAACTGCGGTGGCTTTCTTGCAAAGAAAAGATGAGAAAGTGTGAACTGCTTCTTAAGCAACTGTAGCTCACAACTATATGCTACCTGCAGCCATAAACTTACCAGCAGCTAACATTGCTATATTCATCAGCAAATTGCTGCCACTCAGGAAAAACATGTCTCCTGTCACCTTCTATGTTCAGAACCATTTCAGCATTCAGTCTGAAAGTACCTCTGAGTCAGAGCCCTCAACTCTTATAGTTCTCACAGACCTGAAATAAAAATGAATCCCTGTTCATTTTCCAGGTGAACTTCTAATAGAAGAAGCCATATCTAATAGACAAGCCACAGGCACAAAATGCAAGCCAGCAGAGTTGATGAATGCTAGTGCAGAATAGAATGTGAGAGAAGGAAATGAAAATAAGGTCCCAAAGGATTTTTTTTGAACACTTTACTACATCT
This sequence comes from Brachypteracias leptosomus, assembly GCA_013401335.1. Taxonomy (NCBI): domain Eukaryota; kingdom Metazoa; phylum Chordata; class Aves; order Coraciiformes; family Brachypteraciidae; genus Brachypteracias; species Brachypteracias leptosomus. The sequence goes on along the minus strand of VYZX01027765.1, from coordinate 30,533 downwards.
AAGAAGCTGCAAGGAGTTAAACTTTTCTGGTCAGTAATTGGGAATTTCTCTGGTCTGAAATGGATATATGCAGTTTTGCAGTGAGTATATGACTGAAGCTTAGAAGGCCAAGGCATTATTTACCAAGAACAAAGAGAGAAGACATTTCACACATTGCTGAGGAGGTGTATCAAAAGGCATAATTCTGCTGGTCAGTCCTTGGAGATCAGTATTTTATCACATAAAACATGGCATCATCTCTGTATGGACTACAGAGAAATAAATTGTTGGGAAAGAATCTGATCTGTTATCACTATAAGTGATACTTTGGTTTCTGTAGCACATTCACCCAAGTTTTTCACTTTGAATCTTAGAACATGAGTATTGACAAGTGAACTAGAAATGACTGCTTTGTCAGCTGGCCAAGATCTGTGTGAACATCATGCAAGGGTTTTAGCTTGTGCACATTTGCTGTTTGAGGATGTGATATGAGGCAGCTAGATGCTTGCTACAGTATGCCAAACCTGTCGAATGGGAGCTGTAAACCCTGCAAGTGGTTTGGTATGAGAAAGAAAATTAGGAATTACAGTATTTGATAAGACTGTCAGGTCAGGGAAAAAAAAAAAAAGAATTCTGTAGTATTCAGCTCACACTTCACAGTTTGCATATTTTGCAAAAACACTGCACAGATTAAGGGCAACCACCCCTCATTTGAGAAAAATGTAAGGGACAAGAAACTCCTTACATCTAAACTAGACCTTCCATCTGAACAAAGGCACATGCTACTACTGAAAAGAAGGACACTCAGAATAGCAGGGATTTTCTAGATACTGGTCTGTGAAACCTTGTGTGCCTGACGGAGATCCAAACACCAGAGAAGTTGTTTGCTTCTGCTGTGTTCAGGGAGATGGCACATTACTCAATACTTTAACAGAACACTGTTTGAGCCTTGTTTGTTTAACCTGACTTTATCCTCAGAGTTCTCCTCTAATAACTTACTGGATCCTATGGTTTGCTAGCCACACAGCCAAACTGGAGACAATCAGGTTAGGAAAACATCAAAATTAGTTTGTTCTAATTTGCATTCTTGAACTGGTCCTTACTGGTTTCTATGACTTCAAATGCAGTTCAATGAACTTCTTACATGGCTGTGGTCTAAACAGTGACTAATAATTTAACTTAATGGTTTAGCCCTAAATTATTAGCCTACTGTAGTAAGATCAATAGAAAAGATTTTTTTTTTCCTAATACAAAGCTGTTCTAGTCTCCAAAATATAGATATTTTAGGATGGTATCAACAGCAATACAGCTTGATAAATTACACATCTGTAATGGCTGAGCTCTTTATGGATGATGTCTGACAAACTTCACTGTTTTATAAATTTTTATTGTAGACAGTTCCAAAAGACTTGCATTAGTTGTGGATTTGGTGCCCATCATGCCAGATTATACTGTAGTTTAGCAAGATGGCCATCATTAGAAAGAAATTCTAGTTAGAATTTTCAAAAAGCCTCAGAATCTTGAAATTGCTAGATCAAACAATAATAGCTGAATCCAAGAGCTCCAGATTTCTTTTTTAATTTTCCTACCTTTCAGGATCCCTGGAAGTTTTGTGCTTTACAAAACAAAGACACCATTGAAGGGATTCATAAGAACTGATGATGCAAAGTATACTGGAGTATGTTGTCTCTGTGGTTTGGCTTAAAGTAGATTTTGGATTTTACTGCATATATTCTTGTATTATATTGTGGTTATTCATATATCTTTAATCCATATTCTCCTATAGCTGGAGACTGAGTTGGGACCATATGTACTGTACAACAGTATTGCCTGCAGAAGCTTGATCCTCTCTGCAGCCTGCATTAATGGTTCTAAGTCTCAAGTTATATACATGAAAAGTGAAGAGGAAAAGGTGTCCAGGCTCATCCTTTTCTCCCAAGAAGGTATGGCAGTAATGTGGGGGGACAGTTTGCAACAAACACTCCCTAAATAAGTGTCTTCTGTCTCCTCAAAGGAAAAGGCAGGGAGCCAGGTGGAAGCATCCTGGATGCTACATGCTGTCAACTGGACCACTCTGTACACAATGAGCTTTCCAGCAGTTAGTTTATGTACAGTCAGGAATATGAATATATTTTAGCAATTAAAGAGCACTACCAATGCTATGCAATGAGGCCATGACTGCATTTACCTAACAGAAAGTGGGTTTATTTTTTATTTATTCTGGATTCTCATATTAATTCAGTTAATGCTTCACAATAATTTGCTGCTCCAGTTCTAATTCTAAACTCAACTCTCCTATCAAGAGACTCTAACTCCACCCCCAAGTAATCATTCCAAAATGTTGTTTTATCTTCTCTCTTACTTACTCACTGCACTTAGGTACTTCCCTGGCTACTGAACAACAAATTTAATAGCTTCAAGGTTGTATATACTTCAGTCCTGATGACATTTATGAAATGGAGTTTTTCTGAGCATCAGCCTGAACCTGATTTCAGCCCCTATAGCCATTAAAACAGCAGGGATTGTTATTCAGTCACAAATCCTAAGGACATGAGGAGAAGATGATGTCCAGGTGGCCAGGAAAACCTGTTCAGCTGCCCTTTTAAGGCAGCTCGAAGTCCCTTTTGTACCTATCTATGAACAGAAGACTGACATATTTAATTAGTTTCATAGATTTGATAATGTAATATAAGTTATTACATTAATAGCTGTAATACACAATGCTTAAAATGGTACAAATACTTCGTTCAATGTAAAAAATGCATCTGAGTGAAAAATGATATACCAGCAACGTAACATGGTGGATACATCCTTTATATTCTTGGCCAAATCCTCTCTTCCCTTATAATTCTAATACTTGTAAAACTACTAATAATAGCCACGTTAGGTTGTGAAATCTATTTCTGTATTCCCAGCTTACTTTCATTTTGAAAGGATCTTCAAAAAGATTGCTATCATCTTTTCATAATAGGAAGAAAGCAGCATAGCTTTACACCTTTTCCATTATAAGAAATGCTTTTAGTTCCCTGTCATCAACTTGTCAGTCTGCTGATGCCATGTTTTTCAAGGTAGATGCCCACTCATTAAGAATATTAATAAACTTGAGGCCTCCTGGAGAATTACAAGAACTATCTCAGCTGAACCACCTTTTTTTTTTTACCTTTCATGAACCCACAAGAAACAGTCCCTAGAGCCTGAGGTGTATGTACCACCAGTTGAAAAATCACTCCTCCACAAGAAACAGAGGTTTAAAAAACCCAATAATTTTGCTAAAAGACTTAGAAGCATAGGAATTGTTTGTATCTAGGTTTTCCTACCAAAAACATCAGGTTCAGATGTAATATTAATTCAGAAGATACTACCAGGCCACCAAAGTAATGAAAAGTCCAAAGCATCCTGTCAATTTCTAATAAAAGCCCTTAACAAGTGAAGAACAATAGCGTGTTATTATTAAACTATCAAAAATTTCTGCACATGCATTATTTAATGAAAACTTTGTTAAATCTTGTTTAAGCCATAGACTGATGTAAGACCAATAGCTGAATTAATTTCTGACCTAACTCCACTAGGTCTGAGGTATTGCCTCATATGAATTCAAACTGAATTACTTCAGATTACTCTGATGTTTAGTTAGTACACTTGCTGCCTTTCTGAGCAAATATGTTTAAGCTTCTACTGACATGAAACACGATTTGGGAAGTGCAGACATCGGAAGAGAATGAATGCCTCCTCTCGCTGCCAGGAACACCAAACAATTTCTGCTCTACTGTTTCAGGCAGTTCTGCCTGCAGTAGTCCTACAAGGCTCTTCACCTTCACAGGGAAGCATAGGCCAGGCAGCAGCAGCGCCCTGAGCTCCGGTTCGGCCCCAGGCTCGGAAGGCAATGGGCCTGTTCCGCCCAGGAGAGGGCACTCTGGCACCTGCCCGTACGGCCGGACCCGCACACCCACGGGAGGAACAGCAAAGCGGAGAAGACAACTTAAAACTCGGTCAACTCGCACAACCAGTTGGTTATTTTTATGATAAAGCTAATCTTCGGAATGAGTTGAGTCATCCAGACGCTGCCACAACAGGAACACAATATGACAGACAATAAACGTGCAGGCTAAATTTATTCGTAGTCTCTGAAATGTGCTAAAAGATACGCAGAAAAAAAAGACAACTTCTGGCATGTAGGCCTCTCTGTTCAAAGCTGGGATGACAGAGAGAGCTGTAGGTGTAAGTTCGGTGGGAAATGAGGGTTAACTTTAAAAATAACTTAGTTTTATGATTATTATTTATTGATGATATTTTTTAAATAAAGCATTAACTATAAATGAGCATATGAACATTTAAATTCAAAGTGCATACCATCTAATATTAGTACAGCCTATAAAGTTAATCCTTGTATAGACATCTAATGAAATAAACAAAATAATAATTAAAAATCTGTTGCAGGATCAACCCCTGCTTCTTAAGTGTTTGAAGTCAATATACAGGTCTCTTGAGACAGCTCTCCTCTCCAATAAGAAATCCTTCAGCAGCAATGAGAGAAGATCAAGCCTGATATTTTTTATTTTTACAAACTAAAGAGGCCACAATGAGGAGGGGGGGAAATCTTGTTATGCAAGATACAACAGAGCAAAAGAGGAACAGAATGCTGCATGCTGGAAAGTTATAGTTTCAAAAATGGCATTTTCTTCTAATCACAGGGAACAATCTCAGTAATTCCAAATTCTGAGTAATTCTGCTATAAAAATGCCCTATTGACACAAACAGAATAAAATCAGAAAAATATGGAAATGTGAAGAAATATCACCAAGAATCTTAACTTGAAGAACGGAAAATTAATCATACATAGTGCTGTCCTAAGCACCTTGGAGTCCCCAGGTAGGATGTTGGGAGACATCCATCACCCCAGACAGACGAACCATGAGCACGGTGACTCTGCTGTATATACAGCAGGTGGGTCCAACGTGCAGAATTTGTGCACGAACAAGACCAATTCTCCATGAAAATGTGGGGAACTGTTTCCTATATATAGGTTGTGGGATAGGCAACATTTCCCATATTACATGGGAAATGATACAGTGTTTAGGATGTTTGGTTATCCCAGTGTTGGCTAATGAATATTGGCAGCCTTCCCATATTGAGAGCTTGGACTGAGGTCTTATAATCACTGATCTTACTTTATAGGCCCTGATCCTATAAACTTTCCTCTTGCAGTAATCTTACACGGTTTAAACTTCATTTAACACATCATATTTCCTGCTCCCACTTCCAAAAGTATTTCAAAACAGTATGCCAAACATACTAAGCAATGCTTGGATACCCAAAATTTTATCTCCCATTCTATTATTTATGACCAACACCAACAGGCAAAAGTATAGAACAACTGCCAGCCAGTTTGTGAAAGCTGCTCTAGAAAGACCTGTTTGGTATAAGGCTAAATTGATGATGGGATCAATGACAGAACTATCTCCTGAAATCAGATATGCTAAAAAATTTTGTAATTTGAAAAGTTAGCTGCCTATATTCAATGGACTAGAGTTTTACATTTTGTGCATGGATTTTTCTAAAGGTGAAAGACTAATGAGAACTTAATTCAGAGGATAGATACAGGACTATATTATCAATGTAGCATAAAGTGTATCATGAAGTCAGACATGGGAGCCAGTGAAATCACACAAAGGGGCTATGTTCTTGGTTTTTTCTAAGCATTTTCCATTTCACAAAAAAAATCAACCCAAAAATCACAAACAAACCCTAAAGCAAGCCAAAACCAAAACACCTATTAAAAGACTGCTAGTCTACAGTCCAGTTCTAGCCTAAAAGCCTGTAGAGTCTTCTGTAAAATAGTAAACTAACATAAAGTTTAAAACAGCATAGGAGGTATACAATGATAACCCTGGCATGCTGATTACATAAGGCACTGATTTTTATGCAACATTTTAATCCTGGCAAAACTCACCACTACTCTGTTCAACCCTCCAAAACCCCCTTCTGTATCTATCTATTACTAAAGAGAAAATTAACACAGTATATGGTGGATATGAAACAGTGGTGAGATAAGTGAAAAACGCCCATGTAAGGACAAGGAAAAGAAGTGTGGTGTACTATGGAAAAGAGATACAGTAATTCATATTAATTTGATTTGCTTTTTGCAGTAACAGACTCTGACATTTGTAATCCAAATGAGCACATGAAAATGAACGTAGATACAAACCAGGCAAAATCATTGCCCTTTACTATGGCTGGTACTGGATGCCTACTACCTAGAACATACAAGCATGCTCACAGGAACACAAAGGATTCTGATGCTTGATAAAGGTCATGTTTTATACTCCATTCAGGCAAAATCTAAGTATTAGAAGCTCAGCTTCTTTCTATGAGCTCTACTGAAAAGACCTGAGGCATTTAACCCAGAGATTTTATGTACTACCTTTATAATTTTTGTCCATAGTACTCAATAGGAGCTCAGCACACCATAAACTCACCTTTCATCTATGAGCTCTAAGAGGCAGAGTTATTACCCTTATTTTACAGTAAGAGCCTAAGGCACAGAGAAGTCATGGCCTACCTCGTCCAAAGGAACTTAAGAAACACCAGCGTGATGTCAAAAGAACAAGGCTAAAAAATTATCAAGAGTTGCAGCTGAAACATGGTTGAGGCATCACAGGGAGTACCTAACCTTGAATAGGATGTGAAACAAAACAATGTGTCACATGTGTTCTTTTGCTGTTGTGATTTAGATATAAAAAACCATATAACTTCTGGACCAAAGATGAACCGAGTGTGTCCTAAAGTAACTTTTGGTGATTAAAATGCTAAAGTACGCACTCCTAAAGTGTGATCATGCTAATTAGAAAAATTAGGAAACCTCCCCAAATCTCCCTAAGATGTTTTAATAATTAGATAGCATACGTATGCATGTTGTAGGATGGATAGGGAAATACGACTAACCAATCAAGTGTCTTGTGCCTATTATAAATGCTGTCTGTTTTTTGATACCTGGTACTCTATTCTGCAGAATAGAAATAAACACAAATATCCTGACTCAGTATATGGATTGGCTTTCTGCATACTGGGTGAAGAACCCTTATTAGGGACAAAAAGTGGAACTTAGATGTCTAAATTACTAGGTGAAGATGAAAGCTCAAGATCACACTAATCATTAAGAAGAAATTAGGCCTAATGCAAAATGATTCTTCTCAAAAAGATACTGAAAACCTCAGCTGAAAAACTGCATTGTATATTGCATTTAAAACAAGCTTTGGTCTGAAGAAAACCTAATCCAATGAATAGATGCACATGGGACAACATTCTTGCAGGAAAATGTACATTTTCCAGTCAAACCACAGGGGAAGAGTAAACACACAGAGAAAAAGCACTATATGTACCTGTATATAGTTGACGGATTTTTTTATCAATTAAGGCCCAACCTTCTTTTCTGTGTGTATAATAGTCAAAATGCCGCGCATACTAATGGAGATAAATAAACAGCACTTGCAGATGACAGCCATACCAGATGTAGACATTTGTTGAGATAAATGTCTATATTGTATATTGTCCTGCACTGCACCATTAAGATGAGGCACTATAAAAATTTTCTATAGACCTTAATGTCTTGAAAGTCTCTAGTTCCTTAATAAACAAAAGTTGTAAATGCAACCTCATGTTCCCCTCTGAAAATCTATTTACACTTTCCCATACCATACTGTATTTTGCACACCTCAGGCTAGCAGGGATGGTTACTGGTATCCTATTTCAGTTTTCTAGACAGAGGAACATCTGTGGCTTGCTGTGTTTGCTTCTGCAATAAAATTTAACAGTCCATTAGACAGGACTGACTTTCACCTTTTACTCTACTTCTAATATCTTGCAGCAGAATCCATAAAACTGAACAGTTGCTTACACTATCTCCTCAGAGTTGCCTGCTCGGCCTCTAAATTCCCCCTGTCCCCTGGGAGGAGGCAGCAGCATCACCAAGGGAAGAGGAAGGGTGGGAAGAAGGCAAGGAGCTGGGCAAGGAGACGGATCTACAGTATTCTCCAGTGAGCTTAAAGGGGGAAAAAAAACCAAACCCAAAAATGAACTGCTGTATGGGCAGGTCGAGCAGATTCTCAAAGAACATGAACCACCCCCACTCCGCGGTTATTTTTGCTCAGGGACTTCACCAGAAGACATGTCTCCTTAAGCCAGCTGTTCCCACAGGGACACCTTAGACTTTTCCCTGCTACCTCGGACCTCCGGCCCCGGCCCAGCTCAGCCGCCAGCGCAGCCTTGCTGGGGGCTCTCCTTTAACCCGGCCCCAGGCCCCGGGGCTGCCCCCGCTCCGCGCTGCAGGCACACGGCCGGGCCCGGGAGGGCCGCGCTGCCCGCGGCGGGAGCCATGACAACGCGGCTACCCTAACACCCCCGGGGCCCGCCAGTGGCGGGGGAGGCCGCAGGGCTCTGCCTCAGGACCTTTCTCCTCATGGCTTCGCCGGGCGCCGCTGGGAGCCCGCCCGGCCTGTGACATAGCGAGCGGCGGCAGGCAGGGAGAGACCGAGGGGCAGGTGTCTCCCGGGGCGGGCGGCGAGCGGGGCAGAACCCCCGCGGCTCCTCAGGAGGCGGCGGCCTCCTTCCCTCAGGGGCAAGGCACCTCTCCCGAGAGTGGGCCTTTCCCTCCTCCTTCCCGAGGAGACTGAGAGCACGTACCGCCGCCGCCCGGCCAGCCAACAGTCGACCCCCACCGTCGGGGAACCCCGGTGCCCGCTCCGCGCACACGGCAGCCCCTCCTGAGCAGCGGCGGCAGAGCCGGCTGCCCTAGCGCGCATGCTCGGCGTGGGCGCCATTTTGGTGGGGCCGGGAGTTATCAAGAGCGGCGGCGGCAGGGGCGAGCTCGCTGGGCCCGGCTCGGAGGTGGCGGCGAGTAGGTGCCCGCTGCGGAGATGGCTAACATCGCGGTGCAGAGGATCAAGCGGGAGTTCAAGGAGGTCCTGAAGAGCGAGGAGGTCAGAGCCTCACCCCCCCCTCCCTCCTTGGCGTGCCGCCGCCACCCTTCCCCGTGTGTATGTATGTTTGGGAGTGTAGGCAGCGGGGGACGGTGCGGGCGCCCCGCCGGCCTGCGCGGGGACCCCGCTTCCCCCTCGGCCCCACCTCCCCGCGCTGGGGGTGGGCCAGTCCCACGGCCTCAGGGAGGGGAATGGCGATTCTCGGGGAGAGGGGACCCGCCAGCTACCAGGAGNCTCCGCCGGGGCGGGGGATAAGGGGGGGCTCCTCCATGCAGGCCGGGGGCGAAGAGGCGAATTGGTGAGGTTGGGGTGGGGGTACGTGAACTCCTACTCCCCTTCGGCTCAGCCCACTGCTTACTCAGCGCCTCAGCCTGCATAGTGGGGCTTTAATTTATTTTTCTCTAAAGGATTGCACGTAAATCCCTGTTTATTTGGGTTACTTTGATACAGAACTTGTTTTCTCCCACCGCAGGCATACTCACCTTGTACAGCCTCACTCCTTTCAATCATGGTACCTTGTTTCCTGAGCAATGCATTCTGAGAGGGAGGTGGTGGTCAGCAGGAGAGGCTGGCTACTTTCGGGGGACACCAGAGAAGTTCTGATCAGTTTGGGGTGGCGTATCGAGGCCTTTGAAGGGTTGCATCAATGCAGCATTTGCTGTGTCTCTGCCTGAGTTGTTGGATGTCAGCCAGATAGGTTTTAATGGTTGTGTCGTCATAGTCGTCCTACTTGGGATGTGGTTGCAGGTTAGATGCTTGTGAAATATTAATGTGAGCCTGTGACTCCTGAAGCTGGTGTTTTAGGAATCTGGACGTGTTCACAGAGGAAAAATCGAGAGGATAGTTTTTGAAAGGTACTGATGACTTAAGAAAAAGGTGTTTAGGGTAGCAGCAGTTGATGGGCTTTTAAATTAAGCATCTGGTAACAGCATTGTTGCTATGCAGCTTGAACTCACCCCTAGAAAAATGCAAGGGCCTCGTTTTACAGCTGCCTTCAGAGCCCCTTGGCCAAGCTATTGCACAGCAAATGCAGAATCGCGTGTAAAGGGAGAGAAATTTCTAGGTGGGTACCTTTATACCAAAGCTAGAAAATCTAGACCTCAT
>VYZX01027764.1:13942-78637 GCA_013401335.1 Brachypteracias leptosomus | reverse complement strand
AGACAGACCCACTACATTAGTTTTATTTTTTATTAGCTTATTCTTTCATTTAGGCATCAGGGCAGCATTTGTAACATTCCTGGCTCCTTGAAAGAAAAAAAATATATTGATATATTCACAGTGTTTGTAAACCAGGACAGAGAGAGACCAAAGGGCCTATATGGTAGTTATTAATGCTGACAAAAAAGAATCTCTGTTGGGTTAAGCATGCAAGAGATGTGGACACAACTTCCTCCTTCTTCCCTGTCATTAAGAATCCTACTAATAACTTTTGCTGCCCTTCCTGGAAAGCAGATGTGGGAATCACAATCCATACAGACAAATTCCTCAGCTGCTAGCACTGTCTTAGGATCCGGTTAAATGCTGAAAAGATGAGATCACTGTTGCGTGAGGGGTGGTGGTTATTTTCCACGTTAAGCCCATGCAGCTGAAGAAGGTGGAGTTCACACTACCCCAACTTCTCAAAATACTTGAAAGCAAAAACCCTACCAGGACAACCTCATTCTGGTTTTGGCTTCTATAGATAACTCCTACTCTAACTTATATTCTTTTTCAGAAATTTTCTCCCTAATGGATAGCCAAATTCAAAGCATAATAGGCTATCTCCTAAAACTTGACATCTTATACTGCAGCACATAGAGCAAAGAATGAACTAATTTGTTTTCCTCGAGTTTCTGCTGACACCCTTTGAAAGCTCTTGTTTTGTGAGAATAACTCTTGACCAGTTATCTTCTACTTATCTGGTATAGGCCTAAACTGAATGTGCAACACACTAAGATCATCAGACCACTGTAGTTGCTCCAGTCGGTAACCGCTTCTCAGGTTTGTAGTAGTTGAGCTCATCATACAAGCTCTTCCGAATGCAAGCTTTTTTCACATTTGCATCTCCGTACTCTGGTATGCAAGCAATAAAAAAAAGACTTGATGTCAGCTCCTAACCATTCAAGGATAACTTTCCAAACACCTCCACTTTTCATACTGGCTATCTACAATGACATTTCTCTCCTCCTGTTTGATGAAAAGACCGAGTTTGTGATTTTCTTGAGACATGTTTATTCAACAAAAGTCTGATGCTACGTTCCAGATCACTGTGACTGACAATTTCCCGTATCTCTTCAACATTTCAAATTTTTAAAATGTTAGAATATCTCTTCCATAATGTTATCTAAAACCAACATCATAAGACTGGCATAAAAATCCACTGCAGAACTCTCATGCCATTTCAAAGCAGTCAACAGAAGATCTCCCACTGGTATGCACTCTGGGTGGTGAGTGATGTGTATCTTGAACAAAATATTGTGGAATTGATGCTAGAGATCAATCACTTAAAAGATATAGTCATTTGGGACAGTATCTTTTGCAGGGCAGAAAGCGACTCTGCTAAAAAACCACTTTATGCACAATGTACATTCGTATGCATATGATTATGTAGAAGTTCATTTATAATATATCTTAGGAGATGCTGTAGCTTGCATGCAGTTTTTAAATAGTTTGGGGACTTTGCAAGAGAGATTTACTCTTGCTCTCCCCACATTTTATTATGGAAGGCTTATCATCAATATTAAAATTTTATTCCCCCAAAGCAGTGCATTAATACATTCATAAACTACATACATATACCTAGAGTTTTGTGCCCACCTTCATGATATATTGAACACAATTGTTAGCTAGCAGTTCCATATTTTCCTGTATTTTTTTCATAATAAAGGGACTTCAGAAATATTTCAAAAGCAGAGACATCTTGATGCACTACATTTTGCCTAATTTTAAATGTCTGCCATGCAGAAAATTGAGTTTTATGGTTTTCAGAGTAAAAACAAAGACTGCAGACCCCAAGCTCTGCAGCTCATTCTTTCCAAGCAATTTTGCTAATCATGTATGGAAATTCTGGTACATTTATTATTTATTGCTTGCCCCTAAAGCCTGTTTCAGGTTCACATATAATCATCTAGGTTTATGCCCTTTCATTATTTAAAAGTCATCTATTGCTTTGTGTAATCAACATCGGAAGTCATTTCCCATTAAAGATCAGTCCACTACTCCAAATATTGTAAATACTTCTAACAGGCCAATACTTGTCCTAAGAGTCACCTGTGCTCCTCATCCATACCAAGGTAGTGGCAAAGAGGAAATAAGTTGTCTTATTAAGCCACTAATTAGCATAACAGAACATTGTAGCATTTTGTCCTTATGTGTTCTGCGCACTTAGAGGAGGTGACATCCAAGGACACAGATTACAGTCAGCACACTAAAGGAGAAAGGAAGGCCTGGGGCAGTGGTGGGGTCCCCATCCCTGGAGGGGTTTCGGGGCCGTGTGGATGTGGTGCTGAATGACATGGTTTAGTGGTGCCCTGGCAGTGTTTGGTTGATGGTTGGGCTCGATGATCTTAAAGGTCTCTTCAAACCAAAACAATTCTGTGATTCTGTGACATTTAAAATAAAAGAAAAAACAGGAAGATAAAGTCAATTTAGTTGCAATGAAAGAAAGCAAAGAGCGGCCTTATTACAGAAAGGGGAAATAAAAGTACTCCTAAAGACATTAGCATTTATCAAAATTGCTGCTTCTCTGTCTTTGACACTGTGGCATATACAGAGGAAAGAAGAGAGAATTCAGAGATTATCAAGAGCACTTTAAAACTGGTTTTTAGTATCTGATGCAAGATACACCAAGAATCAGCACAGCCCCAAAAAAACCCAACTGTCTATGAGTGAAACCTTAATTCAATATATAATTTATTTAATTTGGCTTCTGCTGCCTATAATTGCTTCAATCCTCAAGAACAGCTGGCAGGCACCAAGAGAATAAAACATAGGACAGCAGCAGAGAGGGGTTTAATTTATTTTTAAAATCCTTGTATTTTATTTAGCTTCTGCTGCCATCTACAGTAATCATCACAAATCTGCACAAGGAGCAGCTACAGCACTAAAATCAGCAAAATAAACCTTCAGCACAGTAACAAGCTGGGTTAGAAATGCACCTGGGGACTTTCACTGTCACTGTAAGATCTAATGAACCCTCTTTGGAGATAAACGCCATCTCTCAGTTGGGGCCCCAAAATTTATTTACAATTGCTCATCAACTCTGTAAATGAATTAGCTCAGACTTCGTGAGTCTGTTCAGATCAACAAAACAGTGGTGCTGGCTATGAACTAATCACAGTTTTAATTTCTCTGTATAGGATTATCACATGGATACTTACTAGCTCAATTCAGTTTCTAATTTTTCCATATGGCCATATCATGAAAAGGTGGGCACCATTAGGAATTAATTTGTTAATCCGCTCCCGGAGAGCTTTGTGTAATCAAAATATTTTTCACTAGTTATCTTAATTAATGGAAATTTTTACATTCCAGATAACAACAAGTTATGCTGCACTTCTCAAAAATCTGCCTCTGTGTGGCACAAAGTAATATGCCCAAGGCACACTAGTAATCTCTGCAGGATGAAACAAAAAACTCCAAATAAGAACGCAGCATATGTTCTAATGTTAAAATTAACTTACAGATAAGTAAATTGTAAAGACTATACCTTAGACCCTAATATACATTTTCAGTAACTAATGCTTGATTTCTATTTCTTTGAGTCTTATCAACAATCCCACTGTGATTTTCATCTCAACATTGTCAGTGCTCTGTAGTAGCATCTGAAGCAGCATAAACTCTAAACTCCACTTTCTGAATACATTGAATTGGATGCTTTTTTTTTTTTTTCTCCTGTGATTTGTAGCTTCTCTTTTGGGGAATTTCTGTTGCTCCAGCAGTCTGCAGACTTCTACTGTCTAGTGCATAATGACACCCATCTGGTTTTTTTAGTCTGAATACAATTCATTACTGGGGTCCCCACTTGTGTCACTGAGGAGTAACATACCGAAACAACTATTTTTTGAGCTATATTCTTCATTAAGAGATGGGCTCTACTGAAACTTTGCAGCATTCTTACTCCACTGACGGACAGGCTGGGACCAGGCTCCAACTCAGAGTTATCACAGCAGTGGAAGGTACGATTATCACCTTGTCAGAGAGCTGTCTAGTGAATATCTTTGCTGAAATCTCATGTTCTCAGATGAACCTTAAGAAGTTATCCAAGGCAAGACATTACTGAAAAAATCAATTTTCTTTCTTCATTTTTCCAACTCTATGACAAAGATTCAATATTCAAGCTTGTCTAGTACAAGTAGAGAAAAGGATCTAGGAAAGCCAACTACCTACCTAACCATAAACCACCACCCACAGCAGCAGCAGCCTGGTTTCCCAGAGTCTGGCAGAGACAACCAGAAGCAGATGGGGCTAGAGCCATTTTGCCACCCTATGAATTGACTTCTTTGCCTACTTTAGTCCTGCTATGCTGCAGTTATGAATTATGCTGGGAGCTGCACAAAAGAGAAGTAGCCGAAGTGGAGATTTCCATGGGTGATATGACTGATACTGTTACTGATAAAAAAAGTGCACATCTACAGCTCTGAGCTGAACTGACAAGCATTTAAACACGAAGTAATCAGTAAGTAGCCTTAACTGCAACTGTAGCAAACACCCTGCACAGTCAATCAAAACACTACATAGCACACAAAATGAGAAAAATTCTCTTCCTAGCTCTGTGATTGGTGCTTCCAAGTAACACTGAGCAACTCATTTCAGTTTCCCCATGTGTAAAATGGGGTTCATGACAGAGACTCTGCTTATTTGGGGGCTGAGAGGGGTGTGGGTGCTTTAATGTGCTTTGAGACCTGCTACTGAACTGAAAAGTGTCCACAAGGTCGCATTGCAATCTATTGCCACTACAAATACCCTAATGAGATTTCTGTTTGTAGCACTGCAGGAAGTGCTTGGCCACTGCAGCTGCCAAATATCAAGAAAACCTTCAAAAAGTAACAAATAGAAGTCAGAGCCAGAAAACAACATTAGGCCGTAAAATGACTCTGCTGTAAGATTTTGATACAGAATACAGCAGCAACCCTCTTTGTGGCCAGTCTGTAAATGGCTACAGTCTCTTCTAGTGCATTTACAAGTGCGTAGGATTGTACATATTATCAATTGGACTGAGCCCAGGTAAAACTCAATCTACACCTCCAAGCAAAATTAGAAGTCATATCTATCTATGCCCACATTAAATTTACTTCTTCCTTTCTGCCATACCTTCATCGGAGGCAAGGGGTACAGCACAAATACAAAAGACAGGTTACAATAACTATGTTTGCAGCACAGTCAAGAGTGACAAATCTACCCCACCAAAATTTCACAGCTCCCAAGACATCAGCCCTCTGAATTTGCCAAGCAAGCTCTGACACCTGTCTCTGACAAAATTTTTGAATTATCTAACCACTCCTGTTTAATGTTTGGAATGTTACAGTAATGGATCTTCAAGCTCAAAGGCCATTACAATTTCTAATACAAAACTCAAATGTGTGCTTTGCTTAGTCTAAAATAAAATGTGCACATTGGAAACAACATTTTAACAACTATATGTTATGGCTTCCTAAACTTAAACATTTCCAGTTCCAAATCACAGACTGATCTGCTCAGATAAAGACATCTTTTTTTCAAGTTTGATAGAGGCTTTTTTTTGGACTTTTGCAGCTTGACTGATAGCTAAAGCTCATCTTGCTAAATACACCTTATAGAGATTAATCATTACAGACCCATAATATTCCCTTTCTACATGCTTCTGATCATTACACATTTACTGTATTGATGGACTTACCCTGCAAAGACCAATGAAAACAAAGGGGTGGGCTACATTATTCCTGACCCAAAAAACCCCAATACTCATCCCACCCACCCAACACAAACCAAAAACAAAATCCCACTCAAACTAATTAGAATCTTGCATCACTCCAATGGCTTTGGGAACTTGTTGGAAGTTTCAAAACTGCTTCAAAATGCTGAGATAGACACACTCATTTTTAAAACTAACTTGCAGAACAAAATTATAAAATTTCGTATCCATAGCACATTCTTTTTTCAGCTTTGAACTGTCTACACTGTACAACAAAAGGAAACACAAAAGAGCTGAAAGTCTCTGTCAGATTCTCTCAAAAATGTGGTGAGGCAAAAATCTCCTACTGGCAACGCTGTAACATATGAGATACATGTAGCTTCCTTTCTGGCTGGTCCAGATATCTTCCAGATCAACATTTCCATTGCACAGAATGTTAATTAACTGAACAAAAGATTTTCACACCAGTGCTAAAACTCACAACTGTTCCATTTTTATCTTTCCTTCTTCCAGCAATCACCAAATTACTTTTGACAACTTATTACCAATCAAAATCCTTTGCATGCTAGTAAACAATGATATTATGAATATTTTTTTCAGTCCATAATAAGTTTTCCCTTCTCCTCAAGTAAGGCAGTGTATAAAGCTGGTGAGGAGAAAATGAGACCTAAGAAAATAATCATGTACAATAGCCTCAGAAAATACCTGTTCTGGTGATCAGAAATTGAATTTTGCCCATACAAAATGCCATAAAATTCCCACAGGATTAGGACTATGCTTCTCCTTTGCATAAAATATACACTTTGAATTTTTTGCACGACTGCTGGAAGTTAAATGAGTTGATCCTGAAGTGCCTTTTCCCTACTTACTATGCACATAACATCCTGGAGGACACAGATTGCCCTTAAGCCAATGAACTGCACTTCTAACAGCTTGCTACAGTTTAGACATGAAACCTTGTAACCTAGAAGACAAGCTTCCCTAAAATAAGCTTCTTACAGTTAAGCTAAGTTTTTAAAAAAACGCAGTGATGTTTTATTAATAGAGTTGAAATCTGTAGGCTAAGAAAACATGTGGTAGATCTAACAAAACTACTAGTGTTTTGGAATGTTTGCACATTTTTTGACTCTGCATATTTTACAACCAAATATATTTGTCTGTTTATCCAAGAGTCCCATCCTTAAAATTACATTATATGAACTATGAAAAACCAGCTTCAGAACAATTAAAATACATTTATGCTCTACTACACCTATTATATGTCAGTTTACAAAAACAATGGTAAATTAACTTCACCAAATTATATTTGAAAACAAATATGAATCATTTTAGAAAACCATTCTATCTGCAGCTGAAAGGACAGGCAAAACTTCTGCTCAAACTGCATTTCTAAAAATGTTCAGCATTTTGATTGGTAAACTATTCCCCAATAAAAAAGTGATTACTAAATATGGTATGCAAAAGTGACACAAAGGAAAATGCAATTACTTACAATTTCAATAACGGGAATTTTTTAAAATAAAATGCAATATTATTACACAGTTGTAGATGTGTCACTTTGTTCACACAGAGTACCAGATACCAAAAGTAGTAACTGCTAATACACAGTCAAGTGTGGGAAATTAAAATATCTATGGGCTGCAATCTTTTTACAGAAGAATAAAGGAATAAAGGATTTTGCAGTTTGGGTGTTTTGTAGTTTGTGACATACTGAAGAGTTGCAAACTACTGATGTATTCACATGTACAACAAACCACAAAATTAATGACATAAATAGATGTTTCTATTGAAACTGCTAAAGGTATTTTATTTCTTGAAAATATACCTGAAAATGTTCAGATGAGGAAGGTGGTGAGAAAAGATCTTGTAGTTGAAGAGATTCTCTGGTACTTAGAAAGTCTAATTAGTTACTAATTCTGACATCAATTCCCAACACAGAGTTAGTTAAGTTCACCCATTTCAGTTTCCATTTGTAGAACAGGAATAATGCTTCATCCTACTTTTTCCTCAAGCATCCACTTTGTGACGAACTTGCTTAAAGAACTTTTTTTTAAATGCCTTTATAAAGTGTGCACTGCAATAGGCTTGCTGCCTTCATAAATTAAGACCATGACAAGGATGCCTACTGCACGTGGTTTTGCTTCAGAAGCAGCTTATGAAGCTATTTTTCTTCACAAGAAGCTGACAAAAAGCCTTAGAGTCGGACATCTCAAAGAGCTCTACAAAGTGCTGCAAATACCAGAATTTTAACAGGCTGAATACTTTCATGCAGCTACTCAGTGAAGAACAGTGATACTAAGAAAAACAAAATCTCAAAGCAGTATGTTACTTACAAATATGTGACTACAGATCAAATTACAGATCATATTAAAATTAAAAACCTGTTAGAACTGTGCTAAGAATAAATCACTAGAAACGGGCTACATTCTACAGAAACATCTGATAAATTTTGGAATCTGATTTTGGCCAGGGACATCTACTGAGCTGCAGGAAAGTAAGCAGCTTTGCCAGGTTATTGCAGCCTGGGGGCCTGGCAGGCATAGCCACATACATTGAGCATACAAAGAAGACTTCTCAACATCTTCCCTAAATACATTCAAGATGCACCAAGGACAAAAAGTGACCATAACAATCTTGAATAGGTCAAAAAACAACCAAACAAGAAGAAACACAAATCCCTTAAAACAGTCAGTTGGCCCCTTATTAGATCAAATGTGTAGATCAGTGTGTACAGAAGCTATCAGCACAGTGTTCTGTTTCAAATGACTGATTCTGAGAAGAGAACATTGCACCACCTGGGTGGACAAAGTGGGCAGTATTTCATTTGCAAAGTAGCTGCCTATTGAGTAGTGAACATGGGGTTCATCAAGTCAGGACATAGTTCCATGCTCTACATGACTTACGTATTTTCAATAATCTGGAAGTACCATAAAGGCAGAGAATACAGCTAATATATGAATGTCCTCAAAGCAAGACAACTGCAATGCAGTTTCTGCAGTGCAGACAGTCCCCAAGGTGCTGCCAACCTACTTCAAATGCCCCCAAGTGCACAGAGCACCAGTGACAGGCAGCCTTCCCACCTCACACCTTTTTCCCAATCTCTCATGTTCAATAATTCCTAAATATTGTCCAGAACTGAAGCTCCACAGACAATATTACCAAATTGTAACCAGTTTGATATAAAGGATTTATTTTGCCAGACTGACAGTTTTATCAGAATTCCTTATCTGATAGTTTTACTGCACCTTATCACTCATGAGAAACCATTAATAATGAAAAAAAATAGTTTTGTGATAATTTGACTGGCCAAAACTGACTGCCAAGTATTTTAAAACTGAACTTTTAAACTTACCACTGTGATCTGGGATCAGCTGAGGATGTCTGAACTTTTGGTGTACATAAGTCTCCATTTGCTCTCTGGCCTTCACAAGTAATACTGAAGGATCTCAAGAGTTGTTTTATTTTAGGTACTTACCACCAAAAGTTAAAATGGTGCATACTACTGTTCTACCTATTCTCTACAGAATTGGACAACATCTGGAGAAAGTAGTTATTTTGAGCACCTGAGCTAATTTAAAGGTATCACACTTTCAGAATCAAATTGCTCATTTTATAAAAACTGAAATGATTTATAGTAAAACAAGAAAAAAAAAAACAAACAAAAACCAAACACCAGAGCATCCAAAAATCATCAGAAGCCTTAAACAACTCCAGTAAGTACCTCTGATCAAAGTGGAAGCAGGTGCTATAAAACCAAATCAGGAGTACTTCTTAACAGGGTCTGGATGCCAGGGAGGAAGGTGGGGACAGCTGGGGGAATGGATTTTTCGTTACGGAAATGTTCTCCATAGTTTGTCATGGTCATGATTAACATCATTAATTGGAGCAAGAATAACTGCTAGTAGTAAAATAAAATTGATCACTTAATAAATTCAAAATCTTTTCTTTACTCCCTTCATTTTTTTGACAAAGTGGCAATTTCTGCTGAAACAAAATACCAGTACTTGAAGGGTTCGTATTCTTTACGCACACCATAAGCCACTGAGTATCGTTGCAGTTGCAACCTCCAGTAATAAATATGCTGAATGTTTTAGATTTAAAACAATATGAGGATAACAAATATCCTTAGCAGACATGGTTTGATTCTGAAATGTATGGGGGTGGAAAAGTGGTACATTTTATCTTGGTTGACAAATACTCACACACAGCTTCAGCTCTCTGATTAAGTGCAGCACACTACTTGCAGAAAATGAGAATACAGAAATTCTTCAGCCCAGTTGCGTACAAAAGCATTCCCAGTATCCCCTAGGAATTTACTGTAGACATGTTATATATTAGAGTCCCAGTTTCCACAGGGACATCAGTGCATATGGGCTGGGGAATTTTAACCTATCAACAGCACCATTAAAACTCAGAGATGGATAAAGAGCATGTAAACAAAAAATAAAATAGCTGTACCAAATTTGCTCATTTGAGGAAAACCATGTTTTTCAGACAAAGTATGCTAAATTATCTGTATAGTATGCACAAAGGCATTGTTAGAAATTTCAACATGTAATGTTTCTGATTAAATATGAGTTAAAAAGGTATACAAGATAGAAAGCAATACTAAAGTTGTAAGTACAACGGGCCTTCCCTCGTGTCACCATGTTCAAACATGACCCCCTTCTCTAGAGCACATTCAAGTCAATGAGCAGAGTTTTCATATCTTCAGCAGGCTTTGGCCTGGGGCCTAGGTCAATTAAGTGACCAGGAACTGGTCCATGCCTAGGAGCTCCTGCTGAGCTTCAGGCTTCAGCCTTAGAGGAAAAAGGAACTAATCTTAAAGATGTAACATCAGGTCTCAGAATGCACTGAAGCAGCATAGCTGGAGTCAGCACAGAAAAGCTTTGGAGTAGAATTATTTATGGATCATAAAATTAGGTAAATAAGTTATGTAAATCATGGAGGTAAACAGGTGAACAGACCTAACAGTGGAAAGAAAGAAAATTTTTCCAAACAAATCAGACATGAGCAAAGACCCTACCAGTCTGAGTCAGTGGCTATAGGACTGAACCCACAAGGAACCCTGAAGCAAGAATAGGATCAAAATGAATACAAAAAGATTACAGAGGTACCTCTATTTCCACAAATGGCCAAAATTTTCTGTGCAATTCCTTAGAGGTAGCCTGTAGACCACATCTGGGTATATCCCTTGTATATATAGTCATACGCCTCCTGTCTTTGCAACTGCTGGTGCTGTCAGTATATGACCAAAGTAGTCCTAATGGCATTCCTCAATAACAACCAGGACAGACAGACACTAAACCATAGACAAAGCAGAGGTTCCTATTTTCTGACTCAAATTAGAACTTAAAAAGTCAGAGTAGGACTTCACACATTTGTCAGTTATTAGGAAGAGAAAAAATGACTAGTTAAAGAGGAAGTCAAATTTCCAGCTTCTCCTCTTGAGCAGGTTGTGAAATGGCTACAATTCAAAGTGATTTGTCACTTGGCTGCATGTTGTTGGGATTGTCCCTGAAGAGACTGCTGTCCATCAAAGTTAGCCAAGATACACAGATGTTCATCTACAGCTGTAGAAGTAATTGCTTGGTAGCTTCCAGTATGAAATGACCATTAAGAAGCTGAGTTAGACCAAATAAGAAAGTGCTGACGGATGCTTTTCTACTATGATCAGTATTACAATTATTATCCCTAACGTAACATATAAAACTTGATACTTTTAACTTTGCTTGATAAAGAAGATGCAGAATAGGCCTATGATTAACTTTTATATTTTCAATGTAACATCTTGATTCAGTAAGCTTGCCTAATACAGTTGAGAGCAGAGGACTTGAGACAGCAATTTCCCCGTTTTACATCATGCCCTGACAGCAAGCTGACACATTATTTTAAAAGTACCAAGCAATTGGAAAGGTTTCCAGATAGCAGGGATTTAAATGCACTCTCTGAGCTTAGATGTGCTCATCTTTTCCATTCCACTGAAAAACACAGGAAATCATTACAACCTTCATAATTACAAATGTACTTATTTAGGGGAAGGGTTAAGGCCATGGGCTGAAAGCTGCAGAAAGAAATGCACAAGTGTCAGTCATATAGCATTAAATAACCCTACTGATAAGCTACGTTTGTTAGGTGTGTTTTGCAAGTAAATCTAGCTACAAAGTATAACACAACCAAGAGATGTCTTACTCATCTCCAGCTGTAGTGTGGGGAGCAGAGGAAACTGTTCCAGTGATTCTTTACACCAATGCTTACAACAAGCAAAAGCTGAAACAGTTAATAAGAGATTAGAAACATTTACAATGACATTCCACAAGAAATAAAAAGCCATATTATAGCTATAGCTGCCTTATCACACCAGCCCAAATCCACTTCAGAGACTGCTTTTCTATGTACTTTTTACTTCCTACAGCTACAAATGAGAGTTGGTGATTTAATTTCATTTTTGTAGCAGTAGCAAAAATACAACTTCAACAAGAAAGGGGGAGGGCGGGGTGGGGTGGGGGTGGCAAAGAGGGGACAAAGAATGGGAAAGATAGCAAAGATATTGTGACTATGCTCTCCACTCCAGTTACATCTTACATTAGAAAGAATCTCAGATGGGAAGAAAAAAAATTCTGAAACATTAAAGTTTAACAACTAGATCAAAGTTATTGCTGTATCAACTGTAAACTAAACTTCATATGAGAGACAGGCAAGTCCTACCATCAATCTCACCCAATAGATACTTTTGTTCACATTCTGCACTTATTACTTTTACCTGTCATGTGTGTACATGAAAAATATCCCAGTAATATCAATCAATGCCAAGATAAAAACTGAGACAAAAATCTATCCAAATTCCTTTCGTCTGAGAGAAGCTGCATTTGCAATATATTTTCTTATGGACTCTGCTTCCTTCCTACACAGGACTGCAGGTCCTGCCATATAAGCCACAAGCTGATGCTACTGCTGCAATAGTCTGCATTAGAAAAGGGCACAACTCGCCAGTGTTGCAAGTGGAACCTTGTGTTTCATCTGTCAGCTCTGTTCACCTGAGCTACCCCACTGAGCCTAACAACAGTCAGAAGCCACATCTGCTACACATTGTCATCCTTTCCCCAATATCCATAATGCCCTTAAAACAGCACCACCCAGAAGGGCAGTCAGAGACATAGGCAGTCCAAGACAAAACTGGTTGTTGTTAAAATGGGTTTTCTTTCTACAAGTTATTGTGACTTAAAGAAAGCACTTCAGTCATTTCTGCTTAAAGTTTAGAATAAACTCCATTTGATGTTGTAGATGACACCACACTAGGATGAGTAGCTGTTACAGCAGTGAGCAGATATATATTCTGCATTTGACCTTACCTGAAAGACTTTGGAAAAGTCAGAGGGAGTTAAGCAAGAACATGTCAAAAGACAGCATAGACACCTCTAGTGTTAACACAGCCTTTGCAATGCGTGTTTTTCCTAAGATAATCTGGTGGCCAAGCGTCCAAAATTATTGCTTCTTGGGAGACTCTAATCTTCTGTAGCCTTTGAATCCTTCAGATATCACAACTGAAATGGCAATTCCTCTTGAGTTTGGTGTGATTATCCCAATTGGATTAGGAGCCAAGCATAACATTAGCCATCACTCAGCATCCGTGTTCTAGATGCTCCAAAAGGCATAGGAGAAGGGGGAAGGCATGCAGTACCGAAACAGCTACTTGCATTTTTAGATGAATAGAGGTATTTACCCAGTGCCCCAGTTTGAGCCACAAACCAGTGGTTAAAGGACCTTTAAGTGGTGCTTTTTCAATAAACTGGAAACCACTGAAGAGCTGTGGCAATACCGTGTCTGGCTACCAAACCTTCCTCTTCAGCCTCCTCAAGTTCTCAGGATGGCGGGGGGGCAGGTGCTTGCTGCATCTTGGGGTTGCACCATGCAATCAGGGTCTTCACAGCTGGGCCATTTCAATCAGCAGCTGGGGATGAAGCCCACTGAAAGATGCCGGTGATGTTGACATTATGACCAGTCCCAGAGCTCAGCTAGGTGATACTTTCTCTTTGAATGAGCAAGGGAAAGAAGTTGCAGAACTTTTTATCAAGCTCTTATTTTGTTAAGGACTATTCTAACATTTTTTCTATTGTAACAAAACAGGTGCAATTATCTCCTGGAATACCCCTCATGTACAAACTATGGTATGTTAAATCACACATTAATTGACGATTTAAGGAATGAGATGCTTCTTTGCAGTGATCTTTCATTGTGACACAGGCAATTATCTTCATGGATGGAAATCTATAGTTCCCTGAACTGCTGGACAATTAGTGAAAATTAATAAAAATCCACACATGACTTGCTGTTGTAGTCATAGATCAAATGGTAAACTAACACTGACTACCTCCCCTCGGAGAACATGATCTACAAGTTTCTGTTTAAAATAAGCCTGCTAGTAAAGTGATGAAATATATCCTCTCCAAAACCTTCACAAATAGCTCCTGTGTGTCACACTGGAAATCACTTCACCAAGATTCCCTTTAGTTAAAGTTGTATGTATATTTGTTTCTTTTGGTGGCTGCAAGTAAATATTTCTGCTTGTGCATAGTACACAGATTTGTTTCCCAAGATCTACCTTCTGAACCCTGTAGGATTTTATCTTCAAATTGAGGTGTCCAGCAGCATCTGAACAGCTCTAGAAAGACTAATTCAGCCCTTATTTTATGCTCCCACATCATATCACTAATTACTTAGGTCAAACTCTTAATTTATCTAAATGTTCTCAGGCATGATGGGATCTGCCCACACACTTCCAGTTCAAACAGTGAACAAGAGTAGAATTGTCTAAAATACCTAAGTGATTTCATAAATCTACTGAAAGTTAATGATAGTTAGGCCCCTACATGCATTTGGATCTTCTGAAAATTGTACTATAAAGGCAAAAAATCTGTTAATAACCTGGAGCCTGGTCCCATAGTCCACACACAGTAAAACTCCTGTTTAGCGAAAACTATACAAAAGACTGCAGAACAATGTTTTTAGATAAAAAAGTGGTCCCAGATTTATTCCACAGCACCAACAGACAGAAGAGGAACAACAAAGGTGCAATACAGACTGCAGTGGAACCTCGGACAGGCTGTGTAGCTCTCCCGTTTTGCAGTGTGGAAGCCTGTGTCCTTTTAATGCTGTTTATCTGAAAATATTCCCTTTCTCTTCTCTTGTTTCTTAGCCCGTTTCCCACTCTGAAAGTTCTGTTCTACCCCCCAGTGCCAACAAGCACAGTATCTGTAAACTTTCAGATTGCTACTTCCCATAATCAAGCAATCTTTAACTGGTGTGAAAGCGAAGTGTGAAGGTTTGGGCTAGGTTTGGGAATGCCACTTTGCACACCCACCAATTTCAAAGTGTGCCACTGGGGAATTTCACAGCCTGAACTGGAAATAAGGGTCAGGGAAGAGCCTGGCAGGACAGAGAAAGTCTATTTCTGTCCTGGCTTTAATTAATTGCAGTGACACAACTCTTGGTTCAAAACATTAAGAGGAATGCACTTTACTGCGTGTCTGTAAAGAACCAGCTAATAAATGTGTTAGCACATGGTGATCAACATTATTCAACTAGAGGCTTCTGGCACTCATAAAACTTACTTTTTGAACTCTCAAAATTGGTTTCTACTGGCCATTTTTTACATCAGTTGTTAGCACTCAAATGCCACAAGAGCTTTCAGCATGAGTAAGCAATGCCATTTAGAAAATCCATTTACTTTGGCTGTACCAGCAATCGTCCTTCATTATTTTTTATGAACATTTTAGGAAACAAATTTTACTTATATGGGAACAACCACAGGGAACAAATGGTAAGTTAATACCCTCAAGCCTGCAGAGAAGTAGTAATCTATTTTAGATAAGTGAGATAACACTCAACTGAATAGCTAGAGCTGTGACATAGAGGTATTTCTCCAGAGTGGATCTAACCACAACTTCCAGCATATCAAGCATACACATCTGATCTGTGCAAATATGAACACATAAAATGCAATGCGATGATACACTTGGGTCAACTTCTTTCGTTTTTCAGGAGTGTCGGTTTAGACATCCTAGTCCTGCCTGCTTTCCACTTTCCCCTAATCTGACATCTACTCCCAAACCAAAATTCACTCTGGCAGCTTTGAGGCTTTCTTTCAATAGTGACTATAATTCAGAAGACTCAAATGCTTTTTAGCTTCTAGTTTTATGGACGTCCATGGACAATAAAGTCTCCTTAAAATGGGGTTTTATTCATTTTCTGTAGTTTGTTGGCAGGATATTATGGAACACTACTCTCAGTAAACTTATTCCAATCAATTTATAAACAAAAAAAGTTGTTATATTGTTAAATATATCAATAATAAACACAGCAACAAAATAGTCCACACTATTTCTTACATAAAGAAAGACGTGCTGTTTTCCTCAGTTCCAGAGACTACTTTTGAGATGTCCCATTCATAATCAACTTAGTTTTAATAAGTGATCTACCAACCCCTCTTTTATTACATTTCCATATTTGTTTCTACAATTTCCTTGTTTCCAATTCCTGTCTCAAGTCTCAGTTGTCCCTTTTTTGTGATTTCCTTCTCTGCTATTCCACTGTTTTCCTTTGTATTCCACATTCCATAGGCCAGGTGAGCAAAATCTTACCACAGAGCATTGCAGTGCCTGGAAGACTAGAAAGCAAGCACCAAGAATTTAGAATCCAGTCTACAACACGCACTATTCATGATAACTCAGGCCAGTAAAACTCAGACGACACAAAAAAACAACCTCAAAACAAAGGCAAAAATTCTAAAGCAAAGCTAGCAAACAGAAAACAGGGAAGGCGGGGGTGGGAATCAGAGCGGCATTGTGTGTCTGGCTGTCCTGTCTGCCTTCCCTCTGCTCTCATATACATCTCGGGGAGTCCTTTACTCTCTGCCTGCATCCCGAGGCAGGGGCCCTGGTCTGCGCGCATCTCCCCCAGCGCCCAGCAGAGGGCACGTTTGCTTTGGGAACGGGGCTGCGGCCACCGCAACAGCCGCTTCTCCGAGGGACAGCCGAAGCCAGTGTCACACTGAGATTCAAAGGCAGATTTATTGAATACCCCAGCTCCAGTCGCAAAAAGACAAATACTATAACAATTTCTGCCAGTTCTATTTGTGCCGGTATTCATAGCCACATTTTTCTAGAGGTAACCGCCTGCCATAAACCTATTTTGCTCAGTGCTACCTTGCAATTTTATGAGACAATCATTTAAAACCTGACAGCTTTGTTCTACACACTATGAAATCTCAAGCTTTTCCCTTCATGTCACTGTTCATAAAGAGCCAATAGCTCACTAGAAATCCATTTAGAGGCAATTCTGTGAACGTATTATTACTGCTTTCTTCTCCTGGAGATTTCACTTCCCTTTTCTCAAGACTTTTACATGGCAATTTTTTATTAATTTTTTTTTTAAGGAGTACTCAGGCTCCTGGGATTTATATTTAGCTGTAAAGAAATTCTATGATGACAATTTCTTCCACAGCTTTCATTGTATTACGGATGGAACAGTATGAACCCAGTATATCAGAGGGGAAATTTCACTCTTCATATCAAAGGGCTTAACTCCAAGATCCACACCTTCTGGACCAAAACTCTGGGGAAACATGCTTGGCAGCACCAGTAGCATTGTTAGAGGCTAAATAGACCTGAAGATACCCTAAGTTCTACTCTTAAGATGGTTCAAGAATACAGGACACTGCATGAGGGAGAAATAGTTAGGAGGGAGGAAGGAATATGTAGGGGGGGGAAAGAGATCAAACTGAACAAGGTGTTTGGATGAGAAATCATTAGGAGGGCTCACCAGATATAACACAACAGAGAGTTAAGTTTCTGGATGCATGTATTCCAAGAGGATTTTGTATTCCACACACAATCTTCTAGACCTGTATATTTCAATTCTACACTAGTCTAACAAATAGCAAAGTTCTGCTGCATTCCAGGGTGAATTAAAGAGCAAAGATTGTCTTGGTATATTAACAAACTCATGACATCATATGCTGCTGTCATCTGTTCAGCAGATCTATGCAGCCATGCAGAGCCTCTTGCCGTTAACTCCAAAGGGGAAAGACCCCAGCCTGTGAGGCTCAGACCCGGCTGGAGCAGCTCAGTGAGAAACCTGAGTGAAATGACCTCAGTCCGCGTATGTCCCTTCAGAGGACAGCGTTGCCCACCGACAGCTCAGCCCTTCCTTTGTAGGGGCTGTTTGGTCCATCCATCCTACAGCTGATTCCAAGCATTCAGAAAAACACCTTTGTATTCTAGGAAGCTATTTCTTGTGTTTCTCTGGATGCCAGCTACACTATGCTTAATCCATCACATTTGTAGCTATCTACTGCCAAGAAGCAAATACTTCATTGAGTATTTTATAGCTATTGCATTTTGCAGAGACAAACTATGACTACCTAGATCAAAATAAATAGCAGCAATAAAAATAAAGACTTCAGTGATTTGATTTTCTTAAACACATCCAAACTTGTTCACTTTGGCAATGAGACAAGACATGAATACAAGGCATGTGCCTGTCGTATATACAGCAAAAATCTAGCTTTCCAGAGCCTACTTTCTTTCTTCAATATAAACTAATCCTAGGCCCTGAGGTGCCACCGCTGATCTCTATCATTTCAGTTATCTTCTTTTATTGTAACAAAGTCAGAAAAATAAACTGGTTGGATTAATAATATAACTCCATTATGAAAATAATCACTCCATTAAGGTCAACATTGAGTGAAGAGGTCTGGAAGTGAGTAGAAATGGTTATATTAGAAACAGTGAAGAAAACTCAGATTGAAAATGGCATTTCACTGACTATCAGCAATTCTAGGCTGGTTACTTATGAGCAGCACATTTAATGTACATGAGTAGAAGAGTAGGCAGATTAGCGTTGAAATAAACAGCCTAAGTAGGGGTTGATTAAACATCAGGTGAATTAATCCAGAATCTCATGCCACTATGGTAACACAAAATCCAATGTTACAGTGAAGATTTTGGAAGGGCTACAGAAGTAATTTGAACAAACTAAGGGAAATATATCAGAACAGTGGCTTAATTCCTTTCTCCAACTTCCACACAACTGACTCATCTGCTGAAAAAAAAAAAGAAAAAAATATTATAAGGGAACTTCAACACCTTCATGCTTGAATGGTCACTTCTTACAGCCTTATCACAAACTGTTCAAAACAAGTTAGATCAAATAACCATCACTACAACCCCATGAAAGCAGCAGCAACAGAGACAGAACCAGCTGAATCAAGAGAAGTTCTTCTTCCCAACACTGGAGAGCTGCCATTTTCCCTGCAGCAGCAGAGCATGCTTTGTGCTGCTCAACGCCCTTCGGTGACACAGCATTTGAACAGACAGATTTCCAACCAAAGCAAATGTATTTTAATGAGCTCTGTAACAATTTTGTAAGTAATATAGCTCTCACTTTAAGTCTATACATAGAGTAATTGGAACAGTTGCCGCCTCATTCCCCATCGAGCAAGTACTGAGCATTTCAAGCTACCACTTTTTACAAGGTTAGTGCTTTGTTAATTAAGCAAATTCTATCATTTCTGCTGTCAAGTGAGGTAATCTTTGGCATTCCTGTAACTGTTACACAGACCACCATAGAGTGGTGTCTGCATTACTAATTCTAACAGCTCATAAAAGGAACATCCATAATCAATTATTACAGAGTTAGAGCTGCATTTTAGTAATAAATTGTGTAACAGGAAATAATTTCTTCATAATGTCAGGAATGTAATCTTTTATAGCCCTTATCCCACCAATAACAAAGTGCTTTGATCTCCAAAACTGCAGAAAGAAAGAGCAAGGTTTTAGGAATAGAACTGTTCTTTACTAGAATTCTTCTCCACTTTAACAAGTGAGCAATTAAAACCCCCACAATAGAGGCAATACTGTGTTTTCAATCCTTTAAGTATTTAGAGTCAGATAAATGAATCTGATGACTTCATTTTCTCAGTCCCCAAGATGCAGAACGAATGGTCTTGAAGTATAAGCCACACATGCCTGCTCTCTATTTCAGTACACTGTAGACATCTTATGTGCCCAACTATCACCTCTGTGCCTCAATTTCTTATTATGAAAAAAAAATTACATAGAGATGTATTAACAATTAGATAATGCATGACTACTGTTACAAGTATTACAGCACCTTATGTTAATATATATACACACTATGTACATATACATATATATATACACTATGTACAGTTTATATTTTTCATATATATGTAAAAGCATAAAAATCAACCTAACTTGTGGATAGAACAGATTTTACACTAGTTAAATCCCTGACTTAATTAAGTTTACTCTACCCGCATCCTAGTAGAGCTGTGAAGAGGCTAACCCCAGTAGACCACCTCCTGTTTGAAAGCAACTGTATCACAGAACTACACATCAGAAGAATTAGGCAGCAAGCGTATATGGAGTGCTAATGATAAGGGAAGAGAAGATCTGTCATCCAATCCACCATACATGCATTAAATACTCTCAAGATACTGTTTCCAAAATGCAGCTTCTGAAGAAGGAAAAAAGAAAAAGCTCAGCATTTCCAGTTTCCCACTGACCATCAAGTGCTTTAACAAAATACTAACAAAAGGCATGGCCACGGATTCCTGAGGTAGCAACATGGGACGTTTCAATGGATTTTTCATATCAAACAAGTGATGATCAGTACACTGTAAGGTTGACCTTGATCCATGGAAAAACAACATCATTTATGATTGCTGCTATTTAGTCACAACTTTTCTAAATTAAAGCCTCTCTCTTTTTGCTGGAACAATATTCCTTAATAACATTTTCCTGAAGTAATCCTATCTTCAGATTTCAACCACCTTGAACAACTTAGTGCACAAATGACTCTATGATTCTAGAAGCAGGCTTTCAAAAGACACTCAAAATCTGTGGAATACACTAGCTTTTGAAACTGGATACACAAAATATTCCATATTATTAGGAGATATTCTGTCATAGTCAGACTCAAGAGATAGTAATTAATATTCCATTTAGAAAATCAGCAGACATATGAGGACTTTTTCCAAAGAGACTATTACAGAGGCATCCTACAATAAAGATCTGTTTGTAAACAAATAGTTACTGGAGTATGCTAAAGTACAATACTAAGTCAATAAGTGAGATAGCAGTAGACTATCAAGTCTACTATCAAGAATACGCAGCATTATTCATGGGGTTTGTAGGATCAATAAAACAATTTCTTAGCATACATTGCAGATAGCTTCTCACATATAATGCTTCCTATGTTTCTCGCTGAAAAAATAAAGTAACAAAAAACCAAAACAAACAAAATACACCCCCACCCCCCCAACAAATAAACCAACCAACCCCAAACATATTGTGCAATAATTTCTATGCAACATGACACTTTCAAAACCTTCACAGAGTTCTTTGGCATACCAAGGTCTCAAACAATTCACAGCAATGTGTCCAAGTTGAATCATTCACAAAGTATTAGCAAAAATAAAATATGTAAGGTCTTCTCTGTAGTATCTCAGCCCAGCTCACACAGGTACTATTCTCTATCCCAGCCTCCACTGCCACTACCTGTCCTTTTTTGTACCATCAAGGCAAAGCAGTTGGGATGACAATACTAGAGACTACTTGTAACAATGTTCTAAGCACTTATCAGGTGTTAAACTGGAGAAAGTCTAAAGGAGGGACACCTGAAATGGCTGGGATGCTGAAGAACTTGAAGTGTGAGGAGGCTGAGGGAGGTAAGTTTGTTTTACCCTAGAGAAGAGAAGGTTACAGGAGACATCTAATTGTAGTCTACCACTACCCAAAGAGGGAAAACCAGGTCAGACTTCTCAGGTGCATGGTGAAAGAGCAAGAGGCAACAGTCACAGGCTGCAACGCAGGAAATTCAACTGAACACAGAGGGGGAATAAGCTTTTTGACCTAACTTTGATGTTAGCTCTTCTTTGAACAGCTATTGTACCTGATGATGCCCACACGTTTCTTACAATCCGAATCTGTGATTCCATTTTGTCTTAAATGGCCACAGTTATCACTTTAAAATACAAACTAACACCAAGAAAAAAAAAAAAAGAAAAGAAAAAAACCAAGACCGTATGGAAAAATAACTAATACTGAAGATGAAAATATGTCTTAAGCAAAAAAGCAGACACTGATACAAATCTGAGCAGTGTCATGTTACAAATCATTCTGGAAAAGAACTTCAAGCAAACCCAGTTAGTTGATAATACCTAACAAGTGTAGGTTAAAGTCCTAACTTTCTAACTTTAAATGAAAAGGAATTTAGTCTGGCATTTAGTATGACAGTCCTCCGTACTGCAACAACCAGGCTAGGCAAGCTCAACGTGGCTTGGAAGTTCAGTTCTAATCAAATAAGAACCCTAAACATCTGAACGGTCTATTGAAACTCTTAATTAATTTCCCTCTGAACACATTCTTGGCATTCCACTCTCTTGATCTTGCCTGCAATCAGGAAGTACCAAGGTGTGAGAAATAACTAGATGAATAATTTAAAAAAAAAAAAAAAGTGTTTCCAGCTTTTATGTCAACTCCCCTACCTGTTTCTTCATCAAGAATAAAAAAACCTCAAATTTATGCTTCATGACTGTTTTGAGCACAGCTTTTGCAAGTTTTGATGTGATTTGGAAGATATTTACCCACATGCACTTATGATATGCAGTAGTTCTGTTCTCCCAATAAGATGCTCCTTGTTTTCCTGATTTCAGTTTTAGCTTTTACATATTTGATAGAGGTTATTAAGTTTCTACAACAAGTAAAACAGAGAAAAATAGAGTCAACTTAGACTGATTGTGCTTTAACATACTAAACAAACAAATTACTTTAAAATCACTTCTCTGGATTATAAAGACTTCCATGACTTCGGCCAAACTTGCCATGGATTCCGGATAGCCCTTGGGACTTTAAGAGCTCCATCTGGTGCTGGACAGCCCTTAGGGCTCCAGGGCATCTGCCCACTTTGCACACCATTACAATCCAAATGTTCCAGTGCCAGGATTCTCCAGGTCAAAAGGTTCCAAACTGTGTCTCTCTTGAATAAAAGTAGACTCTCTCAGGCTGGAATGAGTGATTATGTGCAAGTGGATGTTAAAATTTTCCAATTATTACAAGTAGAATAATTTAAAATATGTTCTCATTTATTTATTAAAGACTTGAACATACACTGTACCATATCATGGTATTCCCAAGCAGTTTTGCCTTTCCTTCCCTTGGATATCTCTATTCCCTGCATGAGTGCCCCCCCCACCCCCTTGTGTTTTGCAGTAAAATAATGGATATTTAGCAGGACTTTATTTCCAGCTATTCATTTCCCCAGAGAAATCATAACGTGGGCTAAGAATGAGAACACAGTAAATATTAATTATGAGATGTTAAAAGCCGAAGGAGAAAATTCAGGCTTTATACACAAACACAGCACATTTAGGTTCTGCATTTTGTAGCACTGCAAACACAGCAACTCAGCGAGACATGCAGGAGGCATTTTTCTTTGTGCAAGTCACACAGGGCCGATTGCTGCACCCCCACATGTAACGTTTATCAACAACTAGAACTGCATATAGATAGATTTTCAAAGTTAAACATCAAAATTGGTCTTTGGCTCCTATTAGTCTAATGCAAATCGCATGGTTAATTTAAGCGGTCAAAAATTTTCGAAACATTCTTCCACTTGATTTGCACACACAAATAGCAACTGAATTGCTTCCTGGGGACCCAAAGGCAGCTACACCAAGGTCAGACATATTACACGGCATTTTTCATGCATTCCAGGCTTGCAGAGTTTGTAATACAGGAACAAGTAGTAAAGTGCTCAAAAAGATTTATGCTCTTGAAAGATTTGTTCTCTAACATTTTAAGTTTGTAATTTTAAAAGGTTAACAAAAACACACCAGCATGCAGCGTTGTCTCTCCATTCCAGAGAGCTCCAGTATAAATGTTAAACACTGCATCCACATCTGCTTTGTCTTGCTGTCCCCAGCCACTTTCCAATGTTCTCACCTGAGTTCATCCAGCTAGGAACTCAGCTGCATCACCCAGCGCCTGCTGACTCTCATAAAGCTCTGTGTGTGCAGCCAATGACTTCAGAATGATTTGTACTCTGTCAGACACGTCTTTTCCAGTTTTCAACTGCACAGAAGACTCTTACTAGATTCCATTACAGGTCTGTAAAATACATCACCCAGCCTCGAAATCTTCTGGGAGAAAAAAACTTTACTCCAATATGATCCCACCAACGCATCATGCACTTAAGCCTGGGGTGTGGGATGCACGTGGAGGCAGAACAACCACGCAAGCAGCTCTCTCTGTCAACCATCCAAATGCCTCCTATGCCTGGAAGCCAGTCATCTGCTGCTGCTGCTGGCACTGGGAAGGTGACAGAGGGAAGAGGGGCAGATGAAAACTGCCAGGAAAAAGAAAGTGGAAATTCTTGCTGCTTCAACGAGGAAGTTGTTTGCCAGGCATAGAGAGAAGGTTGCTACTGCTGGGACTAGAACATGGTCCTGAACACGGCTGACAGCTCCGGCTCACCAGCCTGGAGACAGCTAGGCTTTCTCTGTTCTGTCTTAGACTTTTCTCAAGGCCACAGTCATACCTATAACGTTAGAGATGGGGCATTTATTTTGTTTGAGTGCTTTCTCACTTCTTAGGAAAAAAGCAAGCTAATGTAAATAGAAGCCTAAACAGGAGAATACCACAGGCTTTCATAGACTAAATCTCTTGACAACACTGGAAAATTTCAGATCCTTCATTAATTTCAGGTTTGATTGCTCAGGAATAGGGAAAAGGTAAAGTATGACATTTAATATGATTTCCTAGACCAAAGCACAGCCTGTCACTAAAATAAAATCAATGGCAAACTTACAACAAAAAGGCAGCATGCATAGCACAGCAGGCTTGGGAATCAACTTCAATAACTGAACCATGACTGTAGTTCAGTGCAATGAGCAATGCTTAGAAATGCCTGTGGAAGAGGCTCCAAGGCTAACCTTATGAACAAGGAAGAGGGAAACATGGAGTGGAAGGGAGAAACTCACTGGGAAAAAAAAAAAAGTAGCTTATACAGTGAGAAAAGCTTGAGGAATCTATCTCTGTGAACAATTCCTGTGCTTCCACATTTTATTTTAGTTATTCTCCTTTCAAAGCTATAGACAAGAAACACTAATAGCCCAAATACATTTAACATTCATTATAGAAGACGGATAATATTTTGCCTTTATTAAAAGCTGCTCTATGTAGTTTATTAAGGTGTTCTACTTCTGAAAAAGTGTTTGCTCATCAGGGAAAATGGACAAACACATGTTGACCTCTGTAGCACGTGTAGCTCCGCTCCATCTGTTGAATGGGGCTTTTTTCTGACTAGTATGGTATAAGTATCAACTTAATCACAGCAAAGATAAAATTTGATAGTGAAAACAGTATTGTTGAGAGTCACCTCTCAAAAAAAACAGCAGAAGGGAAGGGGACTGAAGTCTCCAAAGACATGCAAGCAACAGTGGTGACTCATTAAATACTAATGTACACATACACTCCAGCTGAGACAACTGTTACACAAGTAAATACATAATATATGGTGTGTTTAGACTTCAACTACACAACTATACCTGCCATAATTACAGAGTATGTTACTTAAAAAAAAAAAAGAGAGAGAGAGAGGGAAAGAACAGACTAGAAATTAAGATGGGAAGCTGAAACAGTAACTGAAGAGCAAAACAGGTGTTAAAAGGTTTTCAGCAGGAAAAACTGTATTGAATGCCAGACTTCACAGTGAGAGCAGCACTGCCAGAAAGCACTGCATGGAGACAGTTATTAGAGATGCAAACAAGGGAATACCAAAAAAACCCCAAAGGAATCTGGAGCTGTGACATAGTAAGCTCATAATGACCATCCTGCTGTAGTTCAACAGCTCCTTTCTGTCACTCTTCTCCTTTCCAAGCCATTGGAAAGGCTTGAGTTACCTAATTGCCATCCTAATTTACATCTACTCTGCAAACTGCTTTATTGTACTTTGTACTGTATTTAATAATTTGTCACTGCAACTTTAATTACCAGTCTTAACATGGAAAATTTCTCAGAGATGCCTTTAATTTAAGCAGGAAATACAGTAACTGCATCTGCTAGAGCAGTTGTGCCATGTGGTACATCAGCTGGAGGGCCTGTGAAGACTGGTACATCTCCAGTTATGCTTCTGTCAGTCCATCCCATCAGGAGCTGTGCTGGGTGTACGTATTTTCTGCTCTTAGTCTCAGAGCCAAGTAAATTAACTAGATGATTGTCAGGCTCTTAACTATTTGGTTTGGTGTCAAGGAAATAGCATTCATCAGTAAATAACAATGCTATCTAGTTAGTTACTTTCTGAGGAAGAAAATCTATCAGAGAATCTGAGAGGTAGAAACATGATTGGCAGGTTTTTTAATACATAAAAGATCTTTATTTTCAAGTCTTTTTGTACTATTCTCAGCAGAACTCAGGAATTTCCATTTTGGCCCTTGGCCATTTTTTTCTAGTAACTACGATTATTTTGGATTTAAGAATCTCAGAAAGGAAAAAATACCAATCATGGCAAGCCACCTCAAATTTGCTGTGGATTGTTGTTTTTTTCCCCCATTAGCCCTACCCTTTGTTTATTGAGGGTAGGAATTTATTTAGATTGCACTTGAGGCCCCTTTCATAAAGGAGTAATTATCATTACATTGCCATAATTTAGATTAGAATGCAATAAAGCACTTCACACTATCTATGAGTCATCACATTTTCTCAGAAGTGATCCACAATGGGCATCTACCATTCTGCATGAAAGGAGTGTGTCACTCCAAAATATAGTGCAGTCAGCAGGAAAATGAGCAGCAGCTATACAGAACACATTAAGTCCACAAATAAAAGGAAAAAAAAAAAAAAAAAGAGAAAATGAGAGTGTGGCAGCATATTGCTGTAATTGATTATTGCAAGTCCTGCAGTTTTCTTAGGTGCTCACTAAAAGAATACAGCAGAGCAATTACTGCTTTAAACAAAACAAACAAAAGTATTTACAAGCTTAGCTCACCTCTGAACTTAAGAAACCTTTTAACTAAGCTCTAAAATTCAAGGTCAAGTCTAGAGTAGTAATTCATTTAAGATCTTTTTCTTTTTACTGAAGCAGATGTTATCTTGCAAGTACCATTTCTACATACCAGGTTTTCCTTCAAGCAGTAGTTCCAAAAAGAGCAATAGTCTTTGC
The DNA here is from genome assembly GCA_013401335.1 of Brachypteracias leptosomus. Taxonomy (NCBI): domain Eukaryota; kingdom Metazoa; phylum Chordata; class Aves; order Coraciiformes; family Brachypteraciidae; genus Brachypteracias; species Brachypteracias leptosomus. Next base: position 51,681 of record VYZX01027764.1, on the reverse strand, counting down.
AAAACTGCTGTTTGAGGCTTGTCGGTTCTGTTTGGAGTTTCAAAACCAGGCCAGTTTGACTGGAGATACCAATCCCCCCTAATATCTGGATATTTTGTTTTTAATTGAGAAGACACCCTCTCACAAGTCATATTAAAATAAACAAATCGTACCAGCAAACCGTAAGAAAAACCAGCTACAGAAAAAGCCCTTAAGGTTTCACCATTTTTAAAAAGAACAATAGCTATGAGATCAACCTTGCAAGAAAATGCACAATTTCCAGCAATACAATTTTTGTAAAAGATTTTCAGAGCTTCCCAGGGGACTTGGATACTGAGTTTCACACCTGCATATAATTTATTTTACCCTTGGGAAAAATATTATTGCAGCACAAAAGCAGAAGGGAATCCATGTTGCTAACAGAAACAACAGACATGGAAAACCAGAGCATTCTTTTGGTGCTTTTTTAGACCATGGCTGGGACACTACCCATTCCAATTAGCTTGAAGAGTCATTCAGGTTAAGCAGCTTTAACCAGGAAAATTTATGTGGGTATTTATTCTCACCCCATACAACTTGAAAAACATGCTTCCATTGAACAACTCAGCAATTAGACGGATGAATGATCAGCTTGGAAGTACAGGACCACATAACGATAGTGCTCAGGCTGCCAGCCAGACCTAAATCCTAATCTGAGTTTTCTATGCTGCTTCTGTAAAACCTATTCCACTTCGCACAGTAAGTAACTGCTCCCACATCAGAAGAAATGAGTAAACAATTCCACGGCCAACGACTAAAGCACTGAGAAGAATGAGACCACTATGTAGGGTGGAGAGAATAGCCACTGCTACTGCATTTAATAAAGTTTAGTGTTTTATATTAAATAATTAATGGATCAGGGACTTATCTGACTTTGTCTGGTTTAATAAATACTTCATTATCTTACAGTGTTTAATGTTTCACTCTTGAGTAACCACAGCTGGAAACTGGTCGGGCTGAGGTCCCCTCATTACTGTTCCATGGCACATGACATGACAGTTGTGGCTTCATCCATTCTCTCCTTCCCCACACCATAGCACCCAGTTTTGACATGAATATGACTGGGTAGATATAGAACTCTCCTGCAATAGGATACAAGTTCATGTCTGGCCTCCACATGATCACTAAACAGAGTCTGTAGAAGCGGGGTATTATCCACAATGTAGAGGTAGGGAGCATTCAAGCCCACTATTCATACAAGCCTATGGTATCAGATGGGATGAATCTGAGCATACTGTGGGAGGAGGCCAAAATCATTCCGAGATGGTTCTCTTATCATCTCTGAAATTTCATGGCTACCAGAGAAGGACCCTGATTACTGGAAAAAGACAGATGACTCAGCTGTCCTGGAAAAGGACAAGTAAAGAAACCTTCAGAGGCTGCTCCTAACCAAAATTATTCTAATTTCAACTGCAGTCCTCGCCTTTTAGGTTTGTTTTCTAACTACGAGATAAATGGCATCCACCTAAACAGCGTCAAACACTCCTCCTGTTTGTAATTCTGTAATGAACAGGTACCTGAAACGGACATTTTGTTTTGGTAATTTTCAGTCAAGACAGAATATTTGAGCTTGATTTTTGAACTGAGCTGTTTGTCCCTGTGCAAATCTTCCTATTCCCAAGTTATTCCTTTCTGCTGATGGTCTGCTCAGCTGCTGGTGTGTGCAGCCCTGAATTTAAGTGGTTATATCTATTTGTCTCATTCTGGAAAAATAGTCCTAATGTCATCTTTCAGAAGCTACAAGTAAAAGAAGTGACAGACGAACAAGCCAGCTGCATTGTCAGCTAGTGGAGGACTATTTCCTAAGTAGGAGCCATTCCTACATATGAACTGAAAGTGGGTGATCAGGCTACAGTAGAAATCACTATCATGGCCACCTCATCTAGGCAAACGGGTTATTCCACACCTGTGTCTGACTTGGATAGAGCATGCTGCAGGAACAGGGCACTGCATATCCACCATACAGCCAGCCGTAGCTGCTTTTTAAATTCAAAACAGACTCACCCATCTCTCAGTTTATGCATTTTTTCTGCTAAACAGATCTTCTAGAGTTTGGCACACAGGCTCTGTGCTTAGTAGTAACAATGGAAAAGAACCTGTCAGAAATATTAAGATGTTTCCATTCTTTCTGCTGCCAGTACAGATTTCTCCATTTAAGTGATCTCCATTGAATTCATGGATTGCCCAGACACTCCAATAACTGCTTTCAATCTCATTATCCAAGTAATTTATATACATAAAATGATTCTGTCTTGACACTAATTCTTGTAAAATTTTACATTGGTATTAATTTTACTTCCTAGATTTTAATTGAAGAGAGTATATTTTGTCACAAGGGAAATAAAACAGTTCTTCTATCCAAGAGCCATGTGGCTTCATTAGAAATTACATTAGTTCCTCATTAGACAACAATAACAGTGTAGAGTCAGGATCACTAAAAAAATACATTGCTCTAAGGTGTTGAATAGTTTGGTTCAATTATACTCTCACGGGCCAAATACCTCTAGATTCAGTACTACAAACCCCAACCTTTTTTGCAATACTTAAGAAATCTCTTTTTGTTTTCAAGCAATATAGATTCTGGTGCACATGCTCTGGCACAGCTCTACATCCTTCAAGTAAAATTTTAGGAATTAAGAACTGGCACTGTTTTAAGTTTGTACCATTAAAAGAACTGCCCCACAAACTACAATACGAGGAGCTTCAACATCATCTTAAGAATGGACAAAATTAACTGTTATTTTAGTAAACAAAATAAATCAATAGCATAAGGTTTCAGGGAAGAAGACAAAAAGGAAGAGTCAAGTTCATCCCTGGAAAGAGTCAATGTCTATGCATCATCACACCCCAGGATGGGAGAATGGCCCACTGCTGTTATTTGAAGGTATAAAATGTTTAAAGCATGAAAATGACAAGCACAATAATAGAAAAATGAAGTTGCAGAGATGAAGTTCAACTAGGCATCATGCTTTTATTCACACTCCATGTTACTTCTCAGACATATAACCAACTCAAATCAGAAGGGTTTTGCAAGGAATGTGGTGAAACATCTCAGGCAACTCCCCTCTTTGTTTTTTAAGGACTGTTTCTTTTCCATCTATCTTGCCAGATAGAATTCCACAAGGGAAATACTAGTTTTGGTTCCATCTATGCTTTCTGTAACCCAATAGTCTAAGTTTTCTATAATCCTCTCCCCTTACACTTCATGGTTCTTCCCCACACATGGTATTTTCAAGTAGAGCAGCTGGATCTTGATATTTCAGCTTGGAATATAACTTGAAACAAGGAATGCTGTTGTTTAGTGAATAATCCTATTAATATGGCTAAGCCTCCTATCACAGCTAAAATTCCTAATTTGAATGATAATAAACTTTGCTCTCATGTTCTTATTAAAGGTACATTAACTTACTCCATGATAGCTCCATAACAACATAACACAATTTTCAGTACAAGAAGGTTCACAAGACAAAGCCTTCACTTCTGCCATGAACTGACAGAAAGTGTGAAGTTGTTCACTAAAGAGCTGGGGAAAAATAATAATTTCACACCAGCATGTATTTCAAAGGTATGAGAGTATTATTGGCTAGAGATTCTGGATATATCAGATGCCTCCTCCCACCCTCCCAATTGATAGTACTCAGCAACAGGTTTGGCTCTGCTGTTTGGAAATACATAGTATGAACAACATTTCTAAGTCTCTTGAGACTGAGAAATCACATACTATCATGTTCAAAGTTGCATATCTGTGGGAAAAATCATACACCAGGCTAAGGATGAAGTTTTGACCTGGGAGTACCAGTTTTGTTTTGACATCTAATAAATCCTATCAGCAGTTTGCTGCTTCACATACTACAAAGCAATAGATGTCAAATATGTGCAATCACATTTTCCCTCTCCTTGTTCCCCTTGCTACTATTTAATCAGCAGCAGTCCCTATATGCCACTGACTTGTATTAGAGTCCTGTCGCTTTAGACACTGCACACCTGCTTTCCAAGATACGGTATTTGACTCAAAGATGGCTGATAGCACAGATGAAAGTAAGTGTAGGTGAACATTGCTGTATAAAGAATACATAGTTCATACTTCCCATAAAGAAGATAAACTAAATATCTTCATGCCCTATCAGGCTGCTGTTTTGGAGAGAAATGAAACCTATCAAAAGCAGAAACTGAGGGTTTTCATTTTAACATTGAAATTCACTGGATCCAAGTAACATTCAGGTTGTCAGGTCTTCTGTACTGTGAGTCTGTAGGAGGGACCACTTCCAATGTAAGCTTTTTGTGTACATATTAACTGCAAAACTAGGGAAGATCTGAAAGAAATTGATTCTGCCTTCTTCTGTAGACTGACTAGCTGTTATATAAATACAGTGTGAATAAATTAATACTCTCATTCACTAACATCTCACCTCCAGTTTGCACTAGCTGCAATGACTACAATGAGTATGTTTGACATCTCCCTCATACTCTTTCACCTACATATACTACTGTANACTTCTTCACAGTGAGGGTGACAGAGCACTGGAACAGGCTGCCCAGGGAGGTTGTGGAGTCTCCTTCTCTGGAGACGTTTAAAACCTGCCCGGACATGTTCCTGTGCAACTTGGTGTAGGTGATCCTGCTGCAGCGGGGGGATTGGAATAGATGATCTTTTGAGGTCCCTTCCAATCCCTGACATTCTGTGATTCCGTGTATGTAAAATTAAGGGTTTAATATACTGACAAACTTACATATGTCAATCTTAAGGAGTACAAGTAAAGATATTGGAGTTAATGAAGACTAACAATGACATAAATAAGAATAAAATTGATCCACAATCCTTAGCTGCTGCTATACTTACAGCATATTCTGACATGATTTCACACCATGGGTACTATCAATGGTTATATGCCCTAGGAAATGAAACAACATAATAAAAGTTCAAAATCAGACATACTAGGTAGCTGTGGAGAAAGTCACAGTTCTGGATAAGAACTGAACTCTCATTTTAAATGCAACAATTATTACAATATAAGTGAGTTCCAGATTAGCAAACACAGAGATAGAGGGAACAATGGAACTATAAGAATGAGTAACATCAACAATATAACTCAAACTGTCACGGGAACCAGAGAAAAGGATTCATTTCTCTGAAAACTAAATGAATGCTATATTTTTAAAGAGGTTTGGTTTTGTGTTACTTTCTTTTTTTCTTTCAAAAAATACTATTAGATAGAGGCAGGAAACAGGAGGGGAAAACCCAAAAATGTACAGCTTCTACTTGACCTACATTGCTCAGAGACAATTATAGTTATATTTCATCTACCTTTCCTAAAGTTGTCTCATACATTCTCATATAAAACCCTCCAAACCTAACAGGCATGCATGCAGACACACAAGTGACATCAGTTTTAACATACATGAGACTGGGGGTAAAAATGGAAGAAAAAAAGAAAAATCATTAACTAAAATGAATGGAAAGTAACAGAGGGCAACAAAGAGGTCCTTTCCTGTCAAGTCCCACCATTCCCAGTATCATTAAACACAGTTCTACATTAATTTTCTCGCCTACAGTATAGAGAAAATCTACATGATTCTTTTGTTTCAAACTCATAGAACTTAAAAAGAGCTTTAATTGTTAAAATAATATTACATTTATGATCTTTAATTGTGTCTCAATTCATGAGCTTTTCCTCTCTTCACCCTTACACTGGGAAGTATAAAAGAAAAATAAATGTTTTTCCAAATGATCATTCAATCTCTGAACTTTAATTACCAGTCTTCATCCAAAAAAAGGACAAAACAAACCATATCCTGGGATTCAACAACTGTTCTCACTAACATAGTCATCCCTATTGCTAATATGTACAAGTTCTAGATATGTTGAGGTCTTTTTCAAACAGAAATGAAATAAAGGTTTTCAGATATCTTAACAGCTAACTGAGCAGACCTGCAGACCAAGCAACTAACAACTCAGATAATTAAAGATCAAATATTGTTACCAATGTGCCATTGATCTGGTGTCTTCCAGATAAGACAATCCTTAAGTATTTTTAGAGATTCAGGATATATGAATCACTAAAATGTCATGCTTCCAACAAGGTAGCTCCCCAGTTTTTTCCCCACCTTCACTCAGAATCATCATGTTACAACACGGCAGCTTCAATACAGTTGCTGAAAAGGTGCAAATGTGTTATGAAGATCCTTATTGTGCCCAGAAATCCTGAGAACATGGTGTCATCACTCTTATAACTACTGTTCAAACACCTGGCAATAGACAGTCTGTGGTCCAATGAGTTTATATCTAACTAGACATGAAAAACCAAGTGTGAGGAAATGACTTGCTCAAAAACATAGAGCAGATCATCAGCAGAAGAGAAAAAAGAAGGTCTTCTGACTGTCAGCTCAGTGTCCTAGTCAGTAAATCATTTTGTTGTCTCTGAAAATAAAGTATTATGAATCTACAATTGTAATAATTCCTTCCCTTTTAATCAGTTACTACTGAGAAATCACTCTGTATAATCTTCCTGACACAGAGAAGTTCATTAACTTAAAACAATAAGACTTACCCCAAAGGAAAATACTTTAGAGAGGTCTGGTTCCCAAGAACAAACTGTTAAGCAAGGCTTAATACAAGAGCAAACAAAAATGTGTTGAGACTTGGAGTGCTGAGCAAAAAAACTACACTTAATAGCAAAACACAACTGAAAAGCAGGAAAATAACTTTTCTTCCATATTGGAAGAGGCAAACCCTTCCCCACAAATTTATGCTCTTTATGTACAAGCTGAGCCTTGTCAATGAATATTGTTATTGAGGATACTCATGGCCAGTATCTGTTGTTTCCGATTTTGTTTATAATGGATCTCAGGCATTAAAGTTTCCTTACAAAGCAAAAGACATACAATTATTATTAGAGCACTTAATCTGCACTTAAACTTGACTGCTCCGTGTTTGGCCAGGTGTGAAAATATCCCTCTTGAAATATTTGGGGCATCAGAAATCCATCTGTGCCTGCAGAAAGCACTTTCCCTTTTATTTTTGTTTTGATGATTTTGAAATTTGTTTTGACATAGGTTTGTAATTACTCTGCTCTTTCTGTCTCTTAAGTGCTATAAGCTGACTTACACATGGACTGCTCAACAGCTTCCCTGTATTTGAGGTCAAAACTAGCTTACACCAAGGGCCTGAATATGGACCTCTTTCCATCCCAAACCACACCAGCCTTGGACACCTCAAATGATTCACACCATTTTCAGATGTAATCAGAGGTTGTGCTGTAAAACCATCTGCTGACTTCAATTACAGTGGCTTGAAATCTGCCCTGCCTGTTCACGGGCACTAGGAGCCTGTGCTAGGGCCTTGAGACTTTATGCTGGAAAGAGAAAACTCCTGAAAGCCTAAGCCAAGAATTCTGCTCAGACATTGCTTTTCAGCTCAATCCATCAAAATTCATAGGCTGAGGTGGTTGGAGCAGGAGTATCCCCAAATACAGCCCTGTCTGGTTGTTTTTTTAAGAGCTATGCATACGGTTGGCTTGACCAAGCTTCTAGATCTTGACCAAAATGTTAAATGGAGGTGATGTGGAGAATACTGAAATACAAATGTTCTTCCTGCCTGACTTTCAGCAAGCAGTTTACTGAGGTGAAGCTTGAACTTTGCATGACAAAGAGACCTGCAGGGAGATTCAATTGAATTGGAAAAAAAAACTAGGAATAAACTTGGATTTCTTCACTGTTTTTCTTAGTATTTCAGTCACAAATATTAGTATTATGTGAAGGTGTAACAAAGACATAGACCTTGCCCCATGCAAACACCACTGACTTCAAGAGACAAAAATACAGTTCTTGCTACTCACTACAGACCAAAATCTATGTTTACAGATCACCTTCAATGCTGAGGAACAGTTAAAGGTCACAGTTGTTTGCACAGTGCTGCTCATAATGGACCACTTCTAAGATGAAAAGATAACTCAGCCTTTCAATTTAGGTTTTTTCTTATTATCAGTAAAAGCAACAAAGAGTAGTCAGTCTGGTGGCTTTTCTGAGGAGGAAAATGGACAAAAGCTTCCTGAAAATACTATTTTCACATTGCTACACAAAATTCAAATACTGTGTGCTTTCCACATTTGACATGAGTTCTTTGTGGGTTAGCTGAATTAAAAATTCTAAATACGAAAATTAGTTACTGTTATCACATATGGTTTTCTTCACATCACTTTAAATTTAATGAGGTTCCAGAGAGGAGCCTTGTTTTGTTCCCACTGCACACACATGCAAAATAAGTAAGTCCTTTGGATGCAGTCAACAGACTACTGGACAGTGTATTGAAAATTAAACAGGATTAGAGCTCTAAGACAACAAATAAATGAAATTTAGCACACCAAATTAATTCTAATATTTGACTAGAAAATGTAGACAGTTGGTTCTCAATCTGACAAAGTAAGCTCCATTGAAGGCAATGAAATTAAAAACATGCCTAAAATTCAGGTTTAAGTGATCTCTTGTATTGGATTTCTGAGCAAAGGACTTCTTTAAATAAACACATCTATTAAACATCTTTTCAATATCATCAAGTACTACGCTAAAAGGTTCCAATAACCAATCCATTTTTCTCTTCTTAAATAATTTTACAGATATATACATTGTCTTTTGTGTCAAGAATGCTTTTTTTTTCCATTAGTCTCACTAACAGTTCAGGCCATCCATTAATAACAACCTGCATTGTGCCTTTTATGATTTAATTTTCACAGAACTTGCACTAATTTTACTGATAGGATATTATTATTGTCTTCTCTTTATTAGAAGAATAAAGAATCTTCAAATTAAATGTCCATTTTGCTACTCACTGACCAAACCCTTAATTGTTGTAAAAGACTTTTTAGTGGAAAAAAAAGTGTCCTTTGAGTGTTTAAAAGCAATTTAACATACTGGCAAGAACATTCCACATTAAATACAAGGTTGGAAATACCAAGTGGAAATGCATTGTAAATTGACCCAATTAAGTGAGGCTACCTTTACTGTTTTAACTATACTTCTTACATCAAATAAAATGAAACTATTATACAAATACTGCTCACCTGCAGCTCGAGGGGGAAACATAAAATGAACAATGAATATTCTACAATTATCATCAGCCTCTTACGCTGCTGATGCAAGCAATGCCCATGAAGTCAGTGAATTTATTAACTACAGTAAATTAGGATTAATGTCATTCCTGGGAGGCACCAACTGCACAGAACACAAATGCTGGTTAAAAATAAAAAAAAAATCCTTCAAGAGATATATTTGGATAGGATTTTATTCAAAGTGTGGATTACAGTTAAGAGGCTTAAATCATCAGGAGGGAGTCCATAGACAAGTTTATGATTTTGCTTAGAGACTTTAATTCAAAAGAAGAACTGCAGCTAGGAAGCATCCAACTTCCAAAAATTGTTACAAGTTTTAGGACTTAACAGTATCGGGCAGTGAAAACATAAGTAGGGGGATGAGGCGAGGTCAAACTACATTGTTCCATTCACATATTGGACAAAAATAAATACATCAGGCATTCAGGACTATTTCTAAGGACTTCTAAAGATAAAATCATCCAGGTCAGAGGGGATCTCAATCTCAAAGCAGGGTCAGACCAGGTAGGTCTTTGAAACTGCCAAACATGGAGATTCCGAAGCCTTTCTTTGCAACTTATTCCAATACTTACTTATTTTTACAGTGGTATTTTTATTTTTTCCTTATACCCAGTTACAACATCCTCTTTTCCAATTTTTTGTCTAGCCTCAAATCCTCCCACCATACATTTCAGAAAAGAGCCCAGACCCATCTTCTTGGTAATGCCTTACATACAGTTGAACAGCTATTAGGTCTTGCTTAGTTTTCTTCAGAAAAAACGAACCCATTTCTCCCAGCCTCACCTCATAGTTCATATGCTTCAATCCCACACCACCTTGGTGACCCTGTTCTGGACTCACTCAAGGTTACCTATACTTATCCCATACTGAGACAACTAAAAATTGGTCAGAGTATTCCAAGTTGGATCTAATGAGTGACAGACAAAGGGGAATACTAGTTTCCCTAGATCCAGAGGCTGTGTTGGAGCTGGTGCAGCACAGGATGCTGCTTAGCCTTCATCGCTGCCAGAACATACAGCTGCCTCACACTCAGCCTTCTGCCCACCAGAATTCCCAGTCTTCAGCAGAGTTGCAAGGTTTGCTTCATTTCAGCTACAGGAATTTGTATTTGCCCTGTTAATCTCCATGAGATTCCTATTCCTCTAACCTTTCTACATCCCTCTGAAAGACAGCCCTCGAGCTCAGCAGCTGCACCCCAATTTGGTATCACAAACTTGATGAAGGTGCACTCCATCACCTCCTCAAGATCAGTGACAAAGATATTAAACCTAATGGTTTAAACATAGACCTTTAAGAGCTACATTTGCAAATGGCTTCCGGGTGAAGTATGAAGCATTAATAATGGAAAGTATCTTCAATTTTGCTTAACAGATACTACTAACATGCATTTTTTGCTTTGTTAATATTAACAAAAGTTTAATTCAATCCTAAATTAATAAAAAATACACTCTCTGAAGTCATTACAATATAAGTGGGCACAAAATTCCTTTTAGCAGTCACATGTGGAACAATCCAGCTCTGCTTCACAGCACAAAATGCAAATGCAGAGACAGTGATATGAGCAAGTTGTACAATCATTCCAAGACAGATTACAGCACTGGGGCACACACTGTCCTCTGTAAATAATGGCTGCCACTATCACAAGCCTTACTCAAATGTGCTAATTACATCCTGTTATCAAACAATGATGCAATTAACCAGGGTCACCATTTCTGCTCTACTGCATGCTCTTTTGGTGACCTAAAATAATAAATCTAGATACATTCCTGCTTCTTACTTTTCCAAAGTCATGAAATACAAAAGTTCCTAACACACTGTCATAACTTACAGCTGCATTCTGCCTATCTGAGAAACTGCAGATCACTCAGGCCTGTAAATTACGGAATTTAAGGTTAAGTAAATGTAGCGATTTATCAGAGACATCGTACATATCTTGAAATCACCTTCTCAAATTCAGAAGATGACATAATTTGGAGGACGTAATCTCTTTTCACAGATCAAGTCATTCTAGCATATTTTCCTAGGGTCAGTTGCTATAAATCACAGTAGCTTCCCTAATTTGAAAAGATTTTACATGACAATTTTGCTTTGCACATTAAGAACAGCTTATTTGTGAACTTGTCAAAGTTTACTGCTACTGGTTCTGATTTTTCTTTTTTTCAGGAAGTTTGCACTGGTGTTCATACTCACTAACATTGCAGCCTTCCAGAACTTTCTGATACTCAGCATAATTAATTCCCAAGGGAGCTTTCTTCATGCATTAAGATGTAAACTTTGAGCTTATAAGACAAAGATACTTGTGGCCTTCAGACCTCCTGCAATAAGTGAACAAAAAAATCTAACACATCATCCCCTCAGTTCTCCTGCATAGCAGTACTTAAGGCAGTGATTAGCAAGCAATTCCTCAATATTTGACAGCTAGACCATAGGAGTGGCTTAACACACCCAAATAGTTGTGATAGAAGCATGTGGAACCAAATATCTACAGGCAGATACGGAACATACTTCAACATACTGCAAATGCATGGAGGGACAAAAGCACCCATATCATTACTGGGCCTTTTCAGACTTTTGAATATGCTCCTGTTGTACAAGTTTCAAATAAAGCTGAAAGAATGCAAATTCACTTAGCATCAGGAACTCCACCTGACCATCTAGAACTGAACTTTAAAAGCTCTACAGAGCCTAAGATCTGATCCCTGGCCACCTACATTGCATTATTTACAACTAGCTCTTAGTCTTACACTTCCAAAATTAAAAGTGAAGCAACATACTGAACATTATGGAGTAGGGCAAGTTAATTTATACCAATATGGACAACCAGGGAAATGTATTAAAAAGTATTGGTCTTAAAAAGTAAAGTTCTTAAAAAGTAAAGTTCTTTCTTCTTCAGTTATATCAACATATAACAACATTAGGGCAAAAGCCTTAAATTCTAACTTGCCATTACTACTTGAAAAGACAAAGCCTCCAATGAAGCAAGAAGTCACAGCCTAAGAAATCAACTGGTATCCACAACATCTTGAACAAGTCACATCATGCCCCTGACCTGCAGGTTGCTAGTCTGTAATAGCAGGGGCACTCACATTAAACTTGGGGTGCTATTTTCAGCTAGATTATTAACAAGCTAGATGTAATCACAGCAACATTAGCAGACCCAAAAAACACAGGTTCTTTACATATTGAATGCTAGATGTCCAAAACAAAAGAATCAGGTCTCACACTGAACAGCTTCTATCTTACAGAAAGGACAGATAGAGGTTGAGGGAATTAAAATGCTATGATCACAAGTTTACAAACAGAGAATTAAAACTAGAAGATTAAACCTTTTGCCCAAGATCAGACAGGCATTTAGTGGTAGGGGACTAATGTTTCCTGAACCCAGTCCACTCACCCACTCCCAGAACACAAAGTATCTTTGCTTCTCTACTTTGGTTGCTTTTTAGTCCATGCAGAGCTAACATATTCTGCATTTTCCCTTAAAAGAAGCAAACTGAACAATCCCTATCATCCCTGAGAATCCTACTACTGAAAGAGACTTCTACAGAAAACTAGTCTCCTGATAGCCACGTGTTCTGGAGCACTTTATTTTTCAGTTACCAAATAGAGCTGCCACATACCATTTCAGTTACACAATGTTGTTCAAGTACAGAAAATAATAAGATTAAATTTGTTCATTACAGGAAAAAAAAAGCGACACTAAAGACAAACCTACCCCTACCAAAACAGCTGAAGTGGAACTATATAGCTAAGCTGTATCTCAGAGCAGTTAGATGCTACAAGGTATTTTTTCTCCTGAGTTCCAACATTCAAGTTGTAATTGTTTCCAGGGGGAAATTTAACTAGGGAAGAAGGGAGATAGACCACGGGCTTGGTCAAGCTGCAAGGAAACACAGTTTGGCAGAAGCCACTGGACCTCATGAAGAGAAAAAGCACACAATGAATACTAACCCAACATGATTTTCCGTATTGTCAGTGAAGGAAGAGTTGGTGTGTCAACTGCTACAGGAGCTTGACCCATACAAATCAATGGGCCCAGATGCCGTCCACCCAAGGGTGTTAAGAGAGCTGGCTGATGTCATTGCAAGGCCGCTCTCCATAATCTTCAAGAAGTTGGGAGATGTGCCTGAAGACTCGAAGAAGGCTAATATCACCCCTATCCACAAGAAGGGTCCCGAGGAGGACCCAGGTAATTATAGACCCATTAGCCCAATCCCTGGGAAAGCCATTGAGCAAATCATCCTGCAAATCATCACAAGTAAACTGAAACACGTGATTGGGAAAAGCCAACATGGATTCACCAGGGGCAAATCGTGCTTGACAAACCTGATCATGTTCTATGACAAGGTGACCCACTTGGTCAATGCAGGGCTCAATACAAGTTCCTGCATTAGAACTCAGGAGGAAATCTACTTGGATTTCTCCAAGGCTTTAAACATGGTCTGCCACAGCATCCTCCTTGAAAAAATGACGTTATGAGCTAGACAAGTGGTCTGCGCAGTGGGTGGGGAACTGGCTGATGGGCTGTACCCAGAGGGTGGTGGTAAATGGTTCATTTTCAAAATGGCAACCGGTCACAAGCAGGGTCCCCCAGGGATCAGTGTTGGGCCCAGTGCTGTTTAATGGCTTCACAAGTGACTTGGATGTCGGGATTAAGGACACACTGATGAAGTTTACTGATTACACAAAAATAAGTGGAGTAGTTGACACTCCAGAAGGGAGAGCCACCCTCCAGGAAGATCTGGACAGGCTGGAAGAGTGGGCTAGCAAGGACCTCATAAAGTTCAATGGGGACAAGTGTAAGGTCTTGCACCTGGGAATACATAACCCAGAAATGCAGCTCAGACTGGATCTACCTGGATGGAAAGGGACCTGAGTATCTTGGTAGACATCAGGCTCAACATGAGTGAGAAGTGCACTGCAGCGGCAAAGAAGGCCAGCAAGCTGCTGGGTTAAATTAAGAGGGGGATCGCCAGCAGACGTAAAGCCATTCTCCTGCTTTACTTGGCACTGGTCAGGCCACATCTTGAGTTCTGCATTCAGTTTTGGTCTCCACTATACAAAAAAGATGCTGATGCAGACAGGCTGGAAAGGGTCCAGAGAAGGGCCATGAGGATGATCAGGGGACTGGAAGACCTACTGTATGAAGAAAGGCTGAGAATTCTGGGCTAGTTCAGCCTTGTTAAGAGAGGAGACCTTATTGCCATGTACCAGCACTTGAGGGGTGGCTACCAAGAGAAAGAGGAGTCCCTTTTTTACAAGAAGTCACATGAAAAAAACCAAGGGGGAATGGATACAAGTTGCTCCTGAGGGCATTCCAATTGGAGTCCAGAAGAAGGTTCTTCACAATGAGAACAATTAAACATTGGAATAGTCTTCCAAGGGAAGTGGTGGATTCCCCTACATTGGACAGTTTTAAGAGTCAGCTTGACAGGGTACTGGGCCATGTCACGTAAAAAAANTTTTTTTTTTTTTTTTTTTTTTGTGCCTTGAGAGTTTGGACCAGATGATCCCTTCCAACCTGGCTTTCTATGATTCTATAAACAAGTAAGATTTTCTGTAGACAAATAACTTGTTTATTTGAGCCAGAAGTGAGTAACTCAACAGTGTGGTGGTTTCTGTAGGGTTCACAGAAGCTACCCAGCCAGGCTCCTGCTCTGCAGCTCACAAAGAAAAGACCTGAGGCCCACCCAAAACGGCCTCTGTGCTGCCCTGCTCTCCATCAGAAGCCTGGGGGAGCTGTGAGCTAATCCTCTCTGACTAGAAGCACCTGAGGTCTGAGTACCCATACTGTATCTGTGGAGAGTTTACTGACTGGGACTGAGGGCAGTCCAGCTCCAAGGCAGGCAGTGAGGCCAGCACAGCCAGACAGCCTCACACTCAGGCCAGCTAGGGCAGGAGAAGGGCTCACAGACTCACAACACACTTGAGGGACCAAAGTAACCATTGGGGACCTGCCACCATGAGGGCAGAGGCTCCTCAGCTCCACTTCTGAGGCCCCAGGGCAAGGCCAAGCCCAGTCAGGAGCTGCCAGCATCCCTCAACCAGCTGTGCTGGGCACCGTACAGCTGGACTGAGGACCTCAGCAGTGCAGCAGGGCCAGCCTAGGGACTGCCAGCTAGGCAGGCACACCCTGGCCTTGGATAGAGAGAGGGTAGTTGATCACGAACAGCCTGCATGGGGCTGACCAAGGCCAAATGTGGTGCCTGATCAACCCAATTAGTTTCTACAATAAAGTGACAGAATTTGTGCATGAGGGGAGAGTAGAGACTGTCATTTACCTCAGCTGTAGTAAGAAGTCTTTTAAACACTGCCTCTCACAGTGTCCTTCTATCCAAGCCTGGGTAGGTAAATGGATTACTAGCTGGATTTAAAAATAAGAAAAATTTAAAAACTAGTTGGCTGATCAGGCCCAGTCAGTAGTGGTTACTGGGTCGTTCTGCCTCAAAACTGGTAACAAGTGGTGTTTCACCAGGTCTGTACCAGGACCTGTCCTTTTTAACATCCTTGTGAATGACCTGGAGAAGAAGATGGAGTGTCCTCTCATGACACCAATCTGGGGTGGGGAATACAGTCAGTCAGTACTCTCAAGGCAACGCCATCACTCACAGGGACCTAAGCAGGCTGGGAATGGGACAACAGGCCATTCCTGAAACTCAACGGGGTAAAAATACATGACCTAAAGAGCAGCTTTGCTGCTCAGTCTGAAAGTCTTGCTGGACAGCAATATGGACGTGAGCCAGCAGTTTGTCTTGACAGAAAGATGACCCACATTATCCCAACTACTACCCTGCTGGCTGCTCCCAGGCCCATCTTCTCACTGGCAAACAGTAAGAGTAGACCAGAGGCAAACTGAACTCCAAACTTCTTTGAGCAGTGCACCATCTCTGCCTTTCACTGTATTAAAATACTACAATTTCAGAGCTTAGCCTGCAATATCATGTTACCTCATAAAGAGAAATAATTTCATTTCCAACCAAGCTAAACTTTACATAGTAGAATTTTAAGAAACATAGCACAGTACAAAGCAGTAAATTTACTGTAATACATTTTGTCTGAGCAAAACAATGATGACAAACAGCTCCAAACAATTTATATGTTCCCAAGAAAGGACAGAAAAATTATAGAAACATAATTCAATCTTACTACCTTACTTGAATAAATAAGAGATTAGTTGATGTCTAAATTGGTATATAAAGTATTTTCATACTAATAAACCTATCTCTCTGAAAATGAAAGGTACTTCAGTTGAGATTCTGTTAAGATTCTAAGAACAGGTTACATAAAAGCTTCATAGCACATAAATACGTAAAGCAATAAAGCAATAAATTAATTACACTGGTCTGAACTAACACCACCAAAAAGTAGTAGGCTAAAGAAGATAATGAAAAAAACTAAGGAGGTTGATTATAACCTGTCATTTTTAAGTTGTTCAGAGAGTAAGAATAGCTGTTCAGTGATATAAGTATGCTAGCACAATTAGACACATTTGAGGAATGATTATATATGACAATGGGAAAGTATCTTCAGCATGTAGTTGCTTGTTACTGAGAAATCTAGACAAGGAGTTTAAGGTTGGGCTTTCTAGACCTACCATGTATGTAGTCCTGCAGGTAAGTCATTTTCTTACTACTCCTATAGCTCTTAGGAGACATCATAAGATACCCAACAACTTATTGTCTGAAAAAGTGGAAACAGTCTCAGAAAATAAAGTCGGTCTTAAGGAATGGAAATGTCATCTGCATTGGCTGTTACAGGTGAAGAATAGGAACAAACAGCATCTATTGGTTGCTCAAAGTGGTGCTGTCCTACACCCTCTTATGTCTCCATGATATAGAAATGACTTAATTTTCATCCAAAATGGAGCTTCTCTCTCTGAGAGCTTCCTGTGCTGCACATAATTTTCCTTCCCTAAAGAGGCTGAATTCTACATGAATTTTCCATGAGATCCAGGACTCTATCTGTGAGTCTCACCAGGCCCGCCATTTGGGTTCAGTTCAGTTTGTCCTTCCTCCTCTGGGATGGTTGGGTCCCCCTCTGTGATCAGTTTGTCCTCCCCTTTGGGATTGTTTGGCCCCTTCTGAAATCTAAATTGGTTGTTGCTATTATTAACTGCTGTCATACTATGAATTGATACTGTATTATTGCTTACTGATAGCAATTTTTAATACCTTGAGATACACATTTACATATTAATCACAAGTATACTTGCTAGTGGTGATTTTGTGGTAGTTTACTTGCTACTGGTGATGTCTGTGATATTTGTGGTAATCTGTAATCAAGCAGAGAAATTTAGTGAAAAAAGCCTCTGTGTCCTTGTGTATTTTGAAATTCCATGGACCCACGGCCACAATCCTCACACACCCACAGGCTGGACAACCCTTTAAGTCATGACAGGAAGTTCACAGACAGGCAAGTGTCTAGGAGTGAAATCAGTATAGAAGACAGCATATGAAAAAGGTGGTAGAGCAACAGAAAGAAAACAAAATGTTTATGAAAATAAGTGGAAAAACACAAAGCAAATGGGACCCCTTAGGACTTTGCTTTCCCACTGCATCCAGACACACAGGCAGAGGCTAGACTTCTGAAAGCCAATCCTGGATCTTTATACATATCTACACACACCACAACTATTTCAAATTCAGAGCTTTCTGTACTCTCTTATATAGAGTGAGCACTCTTGAGATGGAAGAAATCAAATCTGAAAGCTCTCCACATAGATAAAGAGTTCTATATATTATTTCAAACCTACTCTGAACAGCTTATACCCTTCTTGAACAAGGACAATTTAAGTACTTTAATGGGGCGAAAGATATTTGGGAGTACTTCAGCAGAATTAGAACAATTATGTGCATTAGGCCACTATAGGAGCTTAAAGCACTTTAATGGAATAAAATAGAATTTAAGTGCTCTGCACTATAGGACAGTTAAAAAATGGATTATTTGATGAGATTTAAACTAAGTTAATGGGTACAGTAGCAATTATCTACAGATTGAATTGCTAGAAACAGATTTTGACAATAATCTTTGCATGAATTCATGGGAAAAGACTTTATTGCTACAGTGTACTGTCCATATTTAACAATTTAGTGAGCTCTTTCTTTCTTATAAAAACAGAATGAAATTAGCATAGATCCACCTTATACATCTAATGTAGCTTACGTCGTTTCTAGCTTTCTAATCACCCCCACAGTGGTAGCATTTTTAAAAGTGACATCATTAGCAGGAATCTGCCGATATTCTTCCTCAGCCAAATTTCACTGTGCAAATCACTTCAGCATGAACAAAGAACAGATGAGAGGAGAAAATTAATTAGTTCAGCGGCTTAGTCTCTCTCCTGCATACATTTAGTAGATATTACTTTAACACACAGTTACAAGAGTATACAGGAAGAGGATATCTCTTCAGGTTTTCCTCTTTAAACTTCACAGGTCCTTCTCATAGCTTCAGAGCTGCTACCTCTTTATGTCTGTTCTTACAGCTCGGTTGTGCGCATAAGGAAGCACACCACAAAACTTGTTGAAGAGTTACAACTTGCTTAGAGTTGATCAAGACAGAGCAAGTGAGGGACAGTTTGTTGCTGAAGTTTCTCTGGCATCAGATAATGGACTTTCTGCAGAATAACATCTCTCTGTTAATCACTAGATCTGTGTAGAGGATAATTTGCTCCTTGATATTCTCTCTTATGGCTCTCAAAGTCTGACAGGGAAAAGTGCCCTTTCTTACAGGCCAAGGCTGACAAAGGGCCTAATGTCTTTACAGAGGGAAAATGACCTGGATTTACACACATTAATAGTAAAGTAGATGGTGAAAGAGCTTTGTAAATACAGAACCTTACACATTTTTACGTGCACACCTCAACATTTTAAGGGTCTTTGTTTTCAGAAGACACTCAACTCTCTCATCTGAAAAAGCTGCCTCTATCGCATCTTAAATTGGAAATTAAAAAAAAAATAAATCAGCCTTTTAGGGAATTCTTGGCTTAGACTTTCAAATATTTGAGGCTTCCAAGTCAGATTTCCAGCAAATATCAAAGAACAGGAAAAATGTGTAACATTGCATAGAAAAACACTTCAGTTTTATAAATCTAACTTATATTGTTAATATGAAATAATATATAAACCACAGTGTTACTATTTCACTGACACTACATAGAATGCTGATAAGAGCTCTAGTCACATAAACTTCAAAGAACAAAATCAATGTATTCACCTTATAGGCATCTACTTTAAAAAATTTTGGGGGAGAAATATATAAACAAGAAATATATCAACTTCCCTATGCTGAACACATTTAGGGAAAGCCACACAAGTAAATTTAAATCCAAAGCTGTGTTATTAACATTATTTAATTATTCACAGAGTTTATAGCTGCATCTTATTCTGTGGTATAGAACTGAGGTCTGAATCCTGTAGTTTGAGTGTAATGAGGTGAGCACAAAATCAATTAGTGCTTCATGAAATGAAGAATTTGGGGAAAGACCTTTACATTTATTCTTATGTTAACAACCACAGGATGATTCTATCATGTATCAACTTTATACATACTTGTATAATGTTTTTTAAATTCTAGAGCAAAAGCAGTAGCTTCATTTGTCACTTGTCCCATCTGAATCACACGCCCTGTGTTACCCAAAATGTCATGCTAGTATCTCTCTAGTATGTTTTTATTACCACATCAGGCTATGATCACTAAGTTATGTTCAGATACATCGACTTCCTTCAAGAGGGAACAGGGAAACACCAGAAGAAATTTAACTGATCTTCTAATTCAACAAGAATAAAATATGTGACTGGTTAAATCTAAATTAACAGTTCACAAAAGGCTGCTTAATGCCATGTGACATATGCATCTTAATTATCTGACTGCTCTGTTGCTGTTTGCATGAGGGAAAAGGCTGGTGCAAATCTTCAACTGATTTTCATTTTGTCTTCCTTCCATTTCTTCCTTTCATTTTAAAGTAACAGAAATTAGTTCTAGTCTCCTAGTGATTTTGACAGCTGGAACAGATTGCTTTAAAAATGCTGTTTTCTTCATATTCATTGTATTCTCAGCTCTTGCAGCTGCTCATATCCAGACCTACCTACACATACAGACATAGTCTCTCCAAACTGTTATGAGAGCAGGCATGCAAGCTCAAAAGAATGAGACACTTTCAGGCCACCTGAATATAGACTCCTAAATTTGCAAAAATGCTAACAGTTTGTGCAAACTTCTTTAATATTGCACAAAGGTTCACAACAGGTATATTTACAGTATTTTCATTTTCATATTCTCTCAACAACTGTTGAGTTTTATTAGGAGACAGATCTCCTAATAAGCTAATTCTAAACCTGCAATTCTACAAAAGTCATAATTTTCTGTAAACAGCAGCAGCAGTTAATCAAATAACATTATTTATGTAGCTTTACTTGGTAAGCCTAAATTTTTGAAAGTATGGAATTTATTCTGCCCTGATTTTACTTAAAACAGGAAGTTTATTCAGGTACTCTAACATAAGTAATTGCTTTATCCTTAGATATGTTGCTCTAATCCCATAATTCAGCAGCTAGTGTCAAGCAGAAATTCTTGATTAGAATAGGCTCTTAGTTCAATTTGACTTTTGGACAAGAACTTGATTTCTGTTAACTTGAAATGCTCACAGAATATTCAGGACTTCCTTCATGCCCAGTACTTTTGCAAAGCAATGTGGCCCATGCATCAGTGATCACATAAATCATCCAGCAGCATATTGAGCATAATTTCTGTGTATGAGACTCCTGATGAAAACTGGATGGTAATAAAAAAGTAAATATTTGCCTCTGATGAGTTCTTCAAGCTTTTGAAGAGGGTAAACAAAACAGGCACAACTTAGCTGAACATAAATGTATTTTCTTTGAAAAATTAAGTACTTCTGCATGACCTGAGAGTCCCAAACGTCAATACTGCCAGAAAAAGGGGGTCTATACATTTTAGAGCTTCTACTAGACTCAGCTGTAATTAAAAGCTCTTCAATGCCTTTGAGAACTTAACTCAAATCATCCCAGTTTCAGCTTTCAAGACACTACTGTTTACCTGGAAGGTCAACCTCTGCCAGCCACCCAGCTTTAGTTATAAATCACAGACCATTTTTGTATTGCTCTTAGCTGTTTGTAAACACAGATCTGAATTGAAGCAAACACTGTCCTCTTCAATAGCTCACTCTTAACAAAATTTCTTGCCACTTTCAATACTTCAAGTGAGATTTTCCACAAAAAAAAGCAAGGACTGGCCATTTCCCTCTCTGTAACTTGTATTGTTGAAACTCTCTTAAAAGAAATAATTTTAAGAGAAAAATACAGAGCCTTAAAAAGCTCTGTTTTTATCAGCTGCAATTAAAAAGTAAATTAAGTACCACTGTTGCCCATACAAATCAAAAGATAAAACATAATCAATACCCACACCCCAATGAAGTACAGAGACTGTCATGCATTTGTTGTGCTTCAAAGAAATAGACTTTTCCAATGACTGCTTCAGTGTACAAGGAAAACAACTGTATAGTAAATATAATCTCTAGCACAGTATCTCAATAGGCAAAATTCAAAGGAAAGGTTGTTAATAGGAAATACTGATGCTTTAATGTGTTTTCTTATGAATCTTTTCATACCTTGACCTCTTTTCATTTTCTACCCAAGGTGAATCTCAGAATGACAATGCTTTTTGAAATGCTAAAAGCATTATGAGTAATCTAGCGCATTCCATTTCTTCACTTAAATTGAATCTAAAGAAGTAAAGAAGTGAGAGAAGCAGACATTTTTGTCAAATTAGGTGCAATTCATTGTATCCAGGTAAGGAAAGCATAAATATATACATTTCACATCTCCAGAGTCTATGTGTAGGACAGAAAAAGATACAACTGTCCTGGTATGGTTTTAAACAGTGACTCTTTTGTATGACATTACAAGATAGGGCCTTACTTACATCCAGTTATGTTACCAGTGGTGCTTTTCATGCAGCTTATTTTGAATTCTATCTATGCCAAAACCTATTACTTGGGCCAAATCTGTTGATATTTTTTTTTCCATTTTCTATTTTGTTCATATTTAGCCTCTTTCACATTTTATTTAACATTTCTTCTTCTTTGACATCATTGCAGTTCATCCAGCAAAAAAATGAGGAGAAAAGCAAGCCAATGTAATAAAAGGAAATTATACACACAGCATACGTACACATTTACACAGCACACAGGGATACAGTTAAAATCTCCATTTAAAAAAAATAGGAAAACTGTGATAAAAAAGCTATTTTTGAGAACTTTCGTGAATGATTCTCTCACATTCACTTGTGCAGAGATGTAAGCAGGGTTAACAAGATGAATGCCTTACTCTACCAGGTTTACTTAGTACTGAACAACTGCCCAAGCACCTTGTCACTGTTCCACCTTCTACTGCTCCCAATCCACACACAAAACTCAGTCCATGTAGTTGTACTCCTACTTCATGAGCCCCATATCACCAAACCCAAGACTGAAGTGCTGCACTTTTCTCCAGATGATGGTACATACAGGGCCTTGCCAGGCTGCAAAAAAACCCTAATTACATTGTGCAGCCCCCCGGCTGAACTATCTCAGCTTCCGGGAATGCAAGCAGAAGCAGCAGGTATCTGAGTATTCAGATCATGTCATCTTCCAAGACTTAAAAAGAAAATAATTATCCTCTAGTAATTGAAAATACAAAATGAGGTTTAACATCATGTTCTGAACTTTTTATTTCATGCTGTGAGAGGATTAATTTACTGAAAATGGAAAGTGCTCCCAGACTGCTGTACCTGACCCAATATATCACTCACAATCGGTGCTGATAAGGTGTTTGGGGAACTAGATACAAGACTTCAAACCTGACCTACTTCAGTGTACACAGGGCTAAAAGTCAGACTTGCCCATTGTGACTGCTATACAGCTTTATTCAAATCATTTGCTCTCACTGTGTCTGTTAATTATGCTGTGTACTAGGATAATGACCCTAGGCTGTTTTGAAGACACTTCACAATTTTCTGTTACTGCAAAGGTATTTTTCCAAATCAACAAGATTTCTCTGTCCTATTACCCAACTGTCAGTAAGCAAATATTTTCCCTTTCCTACAAAAATGCAAGGTTATCCCTTAGTTAAGATTCTTGTAAGCCCAAACATAGGTTTAGACAAGACCATGAATTTGCCAAAGCTCTAGAGGAGATTCTGCTTTTGTTATTTCTTAGACTGAGTAACGTCCTCACCAGGGGCTTCATAAACTAGTCTCTTTCTTCAGGCTGGATTTCAGCAATTCACTGGCTTTCCAAATCACAGACAAGTTTACACAGTCCCTTCTTCAGCTCTAGGAAGCATCTTTCTGTCACCTCTGAGGTGAGGCTTTGCATTTGCTCCCTGCTCTTTCATTATAGCACCTCAAGTCCCTCTTGTTTCACAATGTAACCCCAAGTGTGTGTTGTTGCTCACAAGGGCAGAAGCAGCCACCCTGTGCTCCAGAAAGAGCAACATGTATTTCTAACCCATTAGCAATTCTAATGTAACATAAACATGCAAAACAAATACCGTCCATCAGATAAGTAGATTGAAAAGGTAGTTTGAGGAGATTTCAGTGGATAATAACATTACATCATTTAGTTAAGAGTAAATAGGGTAAACCCTGCCTTGTAATGAGGCATGAGTCCTAAAAACCATATACGTAAATATACAGAAACCTAAGTTGACAAGATGCCTTCTGTATTTTTATTTAATTTTCTTGCTTTACAATGGTTTGTTAGAAACATCTCTGAATTTTTACATTTTCTGAATTCAAATGTTATCTACAAAATATTTTTGATTCTTGAAAAATATTTTCTAGATAACTTTTCAGGAATCAGAAAAACATTGTCACTCCAAAGCTATCAAGTGAAATGGTAGGCTCCCTCATGCTTTCAAAGTAGCCCAAATGGGAAATGTAGCTGTAAAGTTAAAGAAACCTGCTGCAAGCTCAAGAAATGTTCTTCAATGCTAATAAATTTCTGAAAAACAACGTTGTTTTAACAAGCCAGCATTTACAAATAAAATCACACTTCACAAAAAAATTCCCAGGAGGCCTAATAGCCTGATGTGAGTCTTATTCAGACCCATAGGAAGCCTGAGGCAAAGCAAACAGAATCCCTGTCTTGCTGGCTGTGGCAAGTTCTCCAGCTGCACCGGTTTTCTGTTCTATGTTAACAAGGAAGTTAAAATAAATAAATCTGCCTTTTTTGTAATTATAGACATTAAATCTCACTGAGCTTAACATCTCTCCAAAAGAATTTCCATATGTAATAAAAGGATAGTGCTTAGTATCTGTGATATATGCTGCCATTTTAAGATGCCTGCATTTCTCAAGCATTTTCTGGGTTTGTCATATACAACTCTAAAATTGTAATCTGGAGCCCTTGGAATAGAAAAAATAGATAAACCACTCCTCACATTAGGAAAGAGCTTGTTTCTGAAAATGGAAGACTAAATGGGAAATGCACTTTTCCCTAAGTTCCCTGGGGTAGTCTCTCTCCCCTCTGCGCTGTGTAAATTTCTGGTAACCCAGGTATGTATTCTCACAAGTAACTTTTCTCCAGGTTGCATAAATAGGTTCTCAAGGATAAGAGAAACCTGAAAAGGCTTGGTTAAGAATATTAGGGAGTTATCTGAGACTCACAAAGCCCTTAGTCACAGTAGGATGCTCTCTGTAAAACATTTTGCCCTATAAAAATAAAACATGACTATCATTAGATGGTGTTAGGGTCCTTTTATCGCAGTTAGTGCCAGCCTCCTGTCATTGTAATCTGGAAAGAAGTATAAATCAAAGGAACTTCTATCCTCACCTCTGCTTTAGTGTGTTCATATCTTTTCTTCTCTCTTCACTAATCGTTACAATCTGAATTCAATTACAGTTTAAACCCACACACCTTGCCACTATCTTTTTGGCTCCGTATTGTTCTGTTTTTCTGTAGCCTGGTGAATACAGAATGCATCTTGAAAGCCTGTACATTTTACTTTTTACATGGCTTGAAAAGATGCAGTGCCTATAACTTCTTTAATCTTTGATCAAGAGAATGCTATGTAGAGAAGAAACATCATATAAACCTCATGATGGGGGGGAGGGGGAAGGCGTAAAGAAATGTTCAGATTCCATACATAGGTTTGCTAATGCTGCTAAATCTTATGCCGACAAAAGAAAAAGCAATGAAAAGTGTCCCAAATCACAGTTTTCCAATATTTTCAATCTGTACATAGCTCTTAAAAGCTAAAAGCTGTTTTTTATTTCTTTTATTATCCAGATCATCTCCTGAAAGACTATTCTATAGTAAGCCACAAAGCACAGACTAGAAATGTATTTATTTATAAAACTAAAATAAAAGAGTAAGTTAGGAGTCCCGCACAGGTGAAACTGTACAATTGGGCTTCTACTGAGAATGTTTGAGAGTATCTCTAGAATCAAAGACCTTGAAAATTTGAACTTCTTGACTTTAAGGCTGATAAAAGTCAAAGAAATATAGACTTTTCACCACCTTAATCATTGAAGTTCATTAAACCCCAGGTTTCCAAGAGCTGACATTATTTAGCACATAGATTTGAACAGCAGTTGGGCACTTAAGAAGCAAGCACTCCTTTAACTCTCTCAGCATGCAGATTTCTGGAAACTGTCTTCAAAACATGTTCTGTATATGTCATTAAGAAAAATGCTAATAATATATACTTAGTTTACAGGTGGTAGTGTTTCATTTTTCCACTTCAAGGATTCTGCACAAATCCTTATTTCAAAGTCACATGAAAGAGAAGTGGAGATTTAACACCATGTGCCACCCTCAGACTGGCCATTGTCCCTGCATCTCCTCCCAGACAACGGCCTTTAACTGCAGCAGCCCCACTACGTGCTCTGTTATATCCTGTGTCTTAGTGCAATCCTGGCCCCAAAGACCTTACCTAACAGGTGAATTAGGGCAGACAAAGGAGTGGACAAATACCAGAGGAGAATTATCTGTGGGATGAGGCTGCAATAGAGGCAGATGTACCTGAACAAATTAAATAATGCTTTAGTAAAAAAACATGGACATTAAAAGATATATCAATCCTGCTCAGATGCGATTTGTAGATATCTTGGTGTGCTGGTGACAGGGTTCCAGAAGGGTATAAAGTCCTTTTGCCAGTTGCATAAGCAGCATCAAGATGAGTAAGAGTGCATGGAAAAGCTGTCAGAACAAGGACAGAACAGCACATGGGAACTTTGAGTGGGGTTTAGATGTAGAGAATAAAAATTGAGCTAAAGAGAGCATGTAACTAAGAATTGAGTATTGCTATATCTGCAGTGGTATTGTTTCCAACAGTAAATCAACAAAAGGACTTTACAGAGGAAGCCCATAACAGCTGTATCTTCTGTGGTTTTTAAGAGCTCCACCTATAGGTGATGACATGTGGAGAGGTATCTCCATAAGAATGGGCATGTGAGCAAACCCAGACTTGGCGGCGCCAGTAAGGATGGCTACAGGGAAGATGTAAACAAGGACACACACAAGGACGGTTACAGGGAAGACATAAACAAGGACACATGGGGACAGCCACGTGTGGCACGGGAGTGAAGCAGCAAGAAAATGGAGGCAGAAGGTGGAACCAAGGGAGGTGCCTTGAGAGCAGTACCTGGCCAATCAAGAGATGTTGCTTAGCGCCTGGCAGAGTTGGTTACCAATTAGAGTGGCGCTTCCAGCGTGCGGTTAGCGCTGGTGGGTATATAATGAGTGAGCTTTGGGCAATAAACAGCAATGCTTGGATTATATTAATCCGTGTACACGTTGTCCATTGATCTCCCGCCGCAATGACATTGAAAAACAAGGAAACTTTCATGCTACCTTTAAGCAATATCAGGAATTCTCAGAGACCAAAACAGCGAACATACAACTGAAGACATGTGTGCATGAACAACAGGACATGCCTGGTAAATTCACTCTGGCTTTAAGACACAAACAGGGATGAAACATTTCTGCTAATGATTGTTGGATTTTTCAGTTCATCCAGGTCTAATGTCAGGAGTTCATAATGCTCAGATGGGTGCAGAGTCTGCTTTGTCTCTTTCTGAGTCTACAGTTGGCTAGATTTAATAAGAATAAATAGCAGTAAATGCAAGGAAGGGAGGGAGGAGAAATGTCTCAGAGTTGATTCAGACTGCAATATCTAAATCAAATAATTACATATAGGTCAATGCAATTTCTCTCAACCTGTTTTTCAGGCTGTGCTGTAAATAAAGCAGATTGTCCTTACTGAAAGTTTGCTTCGAAATCTCAGGCTAGAAAGCAGTACACAAGGAGATAAAATGGGATTATCAACAGGGTGAAAAAAGTTTTGGATACATTTTTTACAGTCTCCACAGAAGGCTTTGCTGATACTTCAGCATAACCTAAGGCCTCTTTGTTGCCCAGAATGCATACAAAAAGAAGCCTGAAAGAAAGCAGAGATGTATTTGCAGCTGTTTGTTATGCTAACCAGCTTATTCTCCAGCATCAAAATCACACTGTACCTGTCCAAGCTTTTGCTTTATCCACATACTGTCTGCATAGATAGACACATTACTGAAAAATTAGCCATTCAAGAGATCAGATTGATGTTAAAACACCTGAACCATGCTATTAGATTGTTTAAAGGAATATATTTCACGAACTTGATGAATTACAGAGATGGTACAAAAGAAGATTCCACAGTGTTGACTGAATTTACCTCACTTTGTCCTACCATTTCTCCTCCCCAGCTATGCTGCTCCCACATAACTGGGCTCCATTTGCTGACCCGTTTCTGCTTTAGACTGCGTACTGCTGCCCTTTCTTGTGTGAGGGGCTTTATTGGCCCCTGCTTTCTTCTCCCTCCTAGAGGTCCCCATTATCCTCCCTCCACAGCAGAACTGAGCCTACAACCATAATCCACAACTACTTGTTTGTGAGAGAAGCCACTTTGTCAATACAAACTCTCCTGGGAGGGGAGTCAGACATGGATTAAGAGAGTGCATAGTCGTGAAAGATTCACTGAGTTAGTTCCATTGATGATTCTCTGATGTACCAATAGCTGCCACAGGTATTCAAGCTGTTTTCTGCTTTGGTTTGCTGACTTATCCAACATCACAGCTCATTCCTAACTAAGTTCTAGATGCAGATGAAAGGTGTAAACTTTCTTCCTTTCTACCCATACACAGCTCACAGAGACAACTTCAGTTAGACCACCTAAACCAAGTGCTTTGGCCTGAAAAAACAGGCTGGAGTGAAACCTTTTTCCACAGAAGTCTCTATACTTTTTTAGTGCCACCGGACTGGAATAGTGATGATTTTATTTTTTTTTAAGAGGTTTTCCACTTCTGCAGCTGCCATTCAATTCAGGCGAAGCTGAAGATTGTATCTTTTCAAAACAAAATCCCACCAGACTATAGTAGTATGGTCTTTTTCTTAAACGTTTTCGTAGAAACTCAGAGGATTGTAGTTGTACAATAATACTACTACAAAATTCAGAGGCAAATACAGGTCAAGTGTATTACAATTCATAAGATAAGGATCAAACCTTTACACCACCATTCCCGAAGTAACCTTCATCTCTCTTGCCTATTCAAACATCAAAGAGTTCATGGACATCAACATATACACCATATATACCATATTCACCATTGCCAGAGCATAATGCTTTGTAACACCTGAAACCAAACTATTTTGCTTTCTTTATGGGAACACAAAGACCAAAATATTAGTCAAACATGCAGTCTAAGTAAACAGGAAATATAGTGGAAATATAATAAATGACAACCAAGTTTTCAATTCCTGTTGAAAAGAACACTAGCTGTTCTATGATTACATGTCCTCAAAAAACTCTTCCAATACTTTAACTGTATGCAGCCATTGACAAATTTGGATGCATTTTAATACATTCTGAGTGAATTAGATCAACCAAAATAATTCTTAGCTGCAAAGGAAGTGTTTGCATGTCAACACAATGAAAGTCTACAGCTAAAGTAGGTTATGAGACTATGACACTCATTATATCATCATTATAACAGCTACATTAGGTTAAAGAAATCCATGCTGCACATGGAAAATTTAGTGTGCAAGACCTCAATTCCTAGTTTTAAAAAAACCCTTTAGGACCTCTAAGAAAGACAGGGCGGGCCAAGAGAGAACATATAGCAAAGATATCAGAAAAAGAAGAGCACTTCTTTTATTCTGTATCTCAAGTATTTGACCACTGAGCAGTGGTGTGAAACCAGCGGTGTAAAGCCTTCCTCAATTCATTTCCAGAACTATATGGGTAAGAAGAGATGCACAGTTGTTCTTCCCTCTTCCAGCAGAAGTACCAAGAATCAGTGAAATTCGATCTGTAATTGCAAAATGTGAGCAATAAACTGATGAAGAAGAAATCATTAAACTACAAGTTTGACTGAACAAAACCAGAGATGTATCAGATACATGAAGCCTTAATTCAACGAATTTATTTTCAGGCTTTATATTCCAGGAAGCAAAAGTGTATTCTTGTGTCCTGGTTCAGCTAGGATAGGGTTAGTTTTCACCAGGAGTTGCTATTCAATACCATTCTGACTCATGTTTGGTCCACATCTTGTTTCTACCAGACTCTGAACACCAGTAGTGCCTCAGCAGTAGTCAGCAGAAGACTGTTTAAACAGTCTATGCTCTGTGTGAAATATTCTCAAGTCACAGGTCTTTCCATATTGGACACAGACAAAAACATTTGCTAAATGGTGTGTGGAAAACTCTAGATAGTCACATCTAGTTGCCCCTATAATATGATATGCTCAGATTCCATTGTAATAAAGATCACACATTATCAATATATGTGGTTTACATGTTTTCATTGAAAATTCTTTTGCAAAAAAAGCTCTATTTTATAAAACAAAGACATAATTTGATTAATTTTTCTATGACCTCCAACAGACAAGTTCTGGAAGTGTATGCTACTACTTGTACCATAGGCATGCCTCAGAGAATTTTCTAGATATGCTCAGAATAGCACATGCACTAAAATACAGTATACTCAGCACATATACAAAGAGCAGGAGCCAGATTTAATCAATTTGGACCATCTTGAAAAGAAGAAAAGAAAAAAACTGGAGTCTTCCTACTTTCTTTTCCTTTTTTAAGATATAAACCAACATTGTTGTGAAAAAAACAAGATAGCTTAACATTAAACTGTAGGAATCAGGTCAAAACTAATAAAACAGGGTTTCTGTGGAAGTGAAAATAATAATTATTCTTGCTTTTTATTTGTCAGCATGGATGGGCAGTAATCAAACATTTGCAGAAAGAGAACCACACTGCAATAGAGAGAGAATCTAGTGGACATTTTTTTCTACCTTTTCTGTCTGCATGGACCATTCTTTATTCTGTGCCCAAACTCTCAGATGTATGATCCTCTCTATAACAGCTCCAGAAATTGCTAAAAACCCTGAACAACAACATTTCCTCCCTCCCCCCAAAAAACAAAATAAAATAAACCACAAAACAAAACCCCCAACCCGCAGACGTTACTATCTTCTAATGCAAACATTACAATGAGGAAAATGATCTAATTTGCCTAATCATAGCTCACCAGCTCTCTCATGACTGCACCATGTCTGCACCTTGGCAAACCTTTGCTTTTAAGCTGTAGTCCTTTCCCTGCCATGATTTTGAAAACTGTAGCTGCAATTCTATTTGCCACAGCCTAACAATGTTAGCAACAAGAATAAAATGCAATCCTGGAGCATGAGCAGGAGGTTTCAGCTGTGCCACACTGAGACCTTTCAGAGCAGAGATGCTGAAGAACTAAATTATTACGCAGTCTCCTCAAGTACCATGCTTCTCCAGTGATTCCAGGTAATCATATTAACAGCTTCAAACATTATGTAATGACATCACTCAAACACATTGCTCCCAAAGGTTTGATATTAGATCAGGGAATTACCATTCATCATACATTTATGCCAAATCTAATAGTATGAAATGATTTGTCACACAACACTGCTTATGTTAGTTTCTCCCCTAACAGCAGAAGTCTTCTCTTAGCACAAGCATCTAATCTTGCCTGGAGCTAAAATGATGTACAGTAATCCTTAATTTGATGTTGGAATTAAGAGAAGAACTTTACCTGAGATCAAGAACGGGCTACATCAGTAGCCTTTCAGTGTTTGGTGAATGGGCTTGTATTTTTCAAAACTGTTTAAGGTCCTCAAGAAAAGAAGTCCTCTTAAAAGTTAATAGAATTTAGGCATTGATATTGTGTATTTTAAACCCTAATATTGGCTACTTTTTTTAAAACTGTGCTGGTTTTGGCTAGGATAGGGTTAATTTTCTCCAGGAGTTTGGCCAGTCATACCATGCTGACGCCATGTCCGCTACAGGAGGCAGGCAGTACAGCTTCGGCTTTGTCTCAGCCGGGGTGCCTCTCTCTGTATCTGTAGCTGTATCCTCGTGGTCTGTACCTTTATATCTCGGTTTTTATGTTGTTATCACAGCTGTTGTTGTTGTGTCTCTTGCTTTTGCACTGCTGTATTAAATTCTCCTTATCTTAACTAGAGGGGTTTGTATATTTCTCCCTCTTCCCTCCTGTCCGAGGGTGGGGGAGCAGTGACCACGTGGTGCCCGGTCCCAGCAGGGTTTAAACCACCACAAAAACCAAACCCACAAGACCTGATATACAGCCCATGGATGTTTTAATATCCAGAGCAAGAAGCACGTGTGTACCATGAAGCAGGCTGTATAAGCACTGGAAAGCCATGTCTTGCAGGTATCTATTCAGAAGAGGAATTGAAATTACAATCACAGAAGCATTCAGACTGCCAAAGAGAATATGACCTGACAAAAATCCACTAAAATACAGTTCCTGTGCCTGCACCTGCCCTAGAGAGAAGGCAACTTCTGTAGGTCTGGTGGAATTCAAAAGTGCTGTAAGCAAAAATTAAGTGCCAAATAGTGGATTACACATACCCCTCATGCGTGCAGTACAGACAAATGTTCCATCCAAAGATACAAAATAACAAAATGTCAGAGTAATTAGAGCATGGTCAATTCTTACACCTCTCAAAGATAGGGAATGTAATTGTTCAAAGATATATTCCTGTATAAACATTAAGTAGATAAATACCTGTTCTAAGAGCTTTTTTTTTTTTGTCTTTGAGAGAAACATTTTTCTATCTCCCTCCTATTTCCATATACTATCTCCCTTCTCTCTCTTATACATGGATAAAACGTAGGTGTTCAGTCATACTTATAGAAAAGAAAGAGGTGAAAATGGAAAATATACCTACCAGTGTTACTTTTCTGTTTCCAGTACTAATTTTCAGGTTATGTCATGATTGATTCTTTTTTTAATTCCATGCTTGTTGGAGAAACAAGTTGGAAGGTTTTTTGCTATTGCTAGTTTTTACTTTGCTGGCTTTCTTCTTCTTGGCCCTTATTCTGAGGAATCTCCTTCTAACCTATTTTTCAATACTTCCTATGACATGTGATCACTTTTCATGAGTTCTATATTCTTCTTTCATGCATCACTCATGCCTATAAAATGAAGATGTGTGTATTCAAGTGAAAGAGAGGCAAGGACATACAGAGAACCTGTACAGCCGTTTGATCATATGCTTCATTAATTGCCTCAAAAGTGACCTCCTCCCTGTTTTTATTTGAGCTGTTGCCTCCTTGAGAACAGAGGCCTCCCCTTTTTGTTTTGTGACATGCTCAGGGCTATTCAGAAATGTCACCTCACAAAAGAAATTAAAAAATAAATTTAAAAGAAAGCCCACTGATATTTAGATTATGACACTTTTCGAAAGCTGCAAGGAAATGATGATACTTTACCTCAAACTGTCAGATGCATCTTCCAAAATCCCTCATTGCTATGTAATGTATTACCATAGCAACTTGTCTCTCCACTGATATAGTACTCCCTATGGGCAGGCTGTACTTTGTCAATGCTGCCGCTTCTCTGATGATGCAAGGAACACTGAGCAGTTAAATAGCAAATCATTAAACCAATGTTTCCCCAATGATCACATTGAATCACAGAAGGAATGGATATCAAATTTATGGCAGGGGAAAGGAAGAACAGAACGAGAGGATCCTGCAGCACTTGGTGTGGGAGGAAAATAAATGTGATGGGAAATAATAAACAAAGCAGGAAAACAATATCTAATGCTCATTTCCTCAAGGAAAGGAGAGTATAGTATCACTATGTTGTAGCACCTGATTTTATAAATCCTTCCACTGATTCACTTCTTTCACCAGTCCTCCGCCCCCAGTTTTAGCTCTAGGTAATACAAATTTTGATTAATATTTATCTGCTTAATGACAGCTGTTACCTAAATTGCGAACCACTGTACTTGTGACTTCTAGCATCTGGCTACATATTTTGCTCGGCATGAAAAGAAGATCAAGGTAAAAATCTCGTTTTTCCTCTTTTGCCTTTGATATTTCTTAATCTTCCATCTTCTTATTTATGCATGTAAAATTTTGTCAGCTGATTTCAGCATCCTGCCCTACCAAATAAATCAATTCTGCCTGAAGAGAGAAACCCTATTTTCATACAGTACAAACACATACTTTTTGTATATTTTACATGCAAGTTGCCTCAATATGCCCTACCTGACATGAAGAGAATGGAGGCTCTGAAGCGTTACAACACTTCTCACACAATACACAAGGAATCAGTGGCAAAGTTGAGGGGAAAGAAATTCAATTATCCCAATTCCCACTGCTTCCCTTGTAAAGTAATAATTGAAGTCATACAGTATGGAAAATTAAAAATGTTTATTAAAGGGATTTTAGGTATCTATATGATAGACACGTTTGAAACGTTTTGTCATGTGTTTCTACATAATTGCAGAATTGAGGCTCGTTCTCAACAAGGTTTTACTTTTGCTAAATAGAAAATGTTATCCTATTCTTAGGGTTATACCTATACACCATTCCTCTGGAATGGGTAATTCCATGTGCATCAGAATGATAGGGTCAGGATACGCTTTTTCGTCCTTCTAAGCTGCAGATACCTCCTCCCGCACTCCTTGTACACTTAACGTGGAAACAAACCACATCAAGGGTGTTTCTCCACTCTCACATGATGAGACTGTTAAGCATAAGTAGCAAAGCTGTTGCAGCTGTATCAGACTTGATCTAACAAAGCTCAGCTGCGGTAGTGGTGGCATTCCATGCTGCATGTATGTTCCATGAAAGTCAATCTGTACTCTCAATTGTTCCTGACCTACCGGGGAAAACAAATGTGACTAAAAACATGACAAGAAAGAAAATCCCTTTCTACCACCTGTAGTTTACATATGTAAGCTGGAACTCTAAGATAAGACAGAATGCTGTTTCATTAATACTATGAGGGTCTTTCTCTTATAATCAAGTGTTCAGGCTGTTCTTTGCCACTGTGAAAGGTTGCTGCAGGTTTAACACAGTGAGGATTACTCGAACCATGGTAGGTCTGCTCTCCAAGTTCAGATTTCCCTCACCCCCTTTTGCTTGCTTTCTTTCTTAAAAAGCAGCAGCTTTGCAGAAAACTGCTCATTTCCTCTTTATTTACTTAGAAATAAAGACCTACCTAAACTGAGTGCAGAATACTTCAAGGAAGAAATTCAGCACACATACCAGAGGAACCAGAGGAAAGTAAATGTCACTCCTATCTTCAAGACAAGCAGGAGGATCCAGGGAATTACAGGCTGGCCAGACTCACCTCAGCATCTGGGAAGATACTAGAGCAAATATTCTTGGAAAACATTTTCAGGCATGTGAAGGGCAAGAAGGACATCAGGAGTAGTCAGCATGGATTCACCAAGGGGAAATCATGCCTGACCAACCTGAGAGCCTTCTATGACGAAAGACTAGCTTGGCAGACAAGGGAAGAGCAGTGGATGTTGCCTATCTTAACTTCAGGAACACTTTTGACACCATCTCCCCATCAGATCCTCATAGAAAAGCTATGAGGACTGGATGAGCAGATTGTGAGATGGATTTAAAACCAGCTGAACATGCAAGTCCAGGAGGTGGTGATCAGTGGCACTAAGTCTAGTTGGAGGCCAGTAACCCCAGGGGTCAATACTGGGTCCAAACCTGTTTAACAATTTCATTAATTATCTGGATGTTGGGGCAGAACATCTCCTCGAGTATGATTACCAAGGACACAAAACTGGGAGGAGTGGCTGATACACCAGTGTGTCATGCTGCCATCCAGAGGGACCTTGACAGACTGGACAAATAGGCCAACAAGAACCTCATGAAGTTCAATACTTTTTTACTGTGAGGGTGACCAAGCACAGTAACTGGTTCCCCATGGAGGTTGTAGAAACTCCATCCTTGGATACATTCAAAAGCCATCTGGACGTGGTCTTGGGCAACTGGCTTTTGACAGCCCTGTCTGAGCAGGGTGGTTGGACAAGATGACCTCAAAAGGTCTCTTCTGACCTCAACAATTCTGCGATTCTGTGGTAAGCCAGGCTACATAAACATTTCAGAATTCCATTTATTGCCTCTGAAGAAACCTCTGATCTCTAGCTCTCTCAAGGTCTGAGGTACCATGCTAATTTGGTTGCTAATGTAATAGCATTCTCTGTACTTCACTTTGTATAAGCCTCTATGGGTCCTTCATGACAACTAAACTGCCTCAATTTTATAAATGCCCTTTCTCAAAAATCCTACCAGCTTTAGGTTCTTTTTCTTTTGCTCTTTCACCCTTCACCCAGCACAAAACGTCATGATATTAAGTCACTTTTTCTAGGAAATATCCACTAGGCAGTTAATATTACATCTTTAAATGCTGGGCCCTGTGTGAATGACACTTTGCTTGCTTTGCTAGTTCCCATGCTATGGAAAGACAGTTCATATGCATAGTACAGGAGTCAGGGGATGCACAAATCCGTTCACTTTGATATATGGAAAGACAAAGCAGTCTTAAAATATTATGAGCTTCAATTAAAATACAGCTGAGGGCAACTGGCTAAAGCATGACTGAGAGTAACAAAGCTGAATGCTGACAGAAACAGGGGTGGAGTGCTGGAATTCAAAGCAAATCCTGTAACGAATAAATGCAGTCAAAAGTGTATTCCCATCAGAGCACTTCATTTAGTTCAGCCAGTTATTGCTATCGGTCTTCTTATGCAGAAGTCAGAAATTTCTTTGTTTAGCAGCTGGTTTTCTGTTAAAGAATTTAACAATACCTGATAGAGAACATTCCCTCCCAGAAAGGTCAGTTTGTGAATGGCATACATTAAATGCAGCATAGACACATATCCAACACAAACACACTCCAGAGCCACCTTAGGCAGTAATTTGGACTTCCAACTCCAAAGCTTTTTCAATTATAGACTCTTTTCAGCTCTGTTGCAAGCTATTACATGACCTTCACCTACTCAACCATGTTCTCTTCCCCTATTTTACACAGTCATAAAAAGGAGTTCAGTTCTGACTTACTTCACAACTGATCTGTTGCTGTGTTCTTTAGGCCATGGGGAGTAAGGTTTATGGATCAGATGCCTGCATAGATGAACTGAAATATTTTATTATTGCCATTACCACTGAGAAATCCTCATGCTTGAGAAAGAAAAAATTATTTTCCATACACNCTACAAGACCTTTCTTTCTTGTAATCATATACTGTATCATTACTAGTTGGTTCATTTTTCATTGATTTCTGTTACAAGTCTCATGTCAATATTTTTCCCCATGGAAGATGAACACAAAAAAGACAAGAAGCAGCCTGTGCAGAAAATACTCATTGTGGCAAGCTGCACCTTGCTCCATAACATACATGCCTCTGTTTTCAGTGGGAAACACTTGGGGAGGAAGAGGGCAAGTGTGAACAGGGGATTACTCTGAGTCAGAGCAAAACATTTCTTGAGAATCAGAAAATGTATTTGGAAAAAAAGCAAAAGCAGGCAAGAGAAAGAGAGCCAAGATAAGCAATTGTTGACTATTGTAACTACATGACCATGAGGGAAAAGAAAGGAAGGCAAAACACTTCATTATTTGTGACTTGTTTCTAAGGATTTTCTCTTCTGAACATCAGAGGGACAGGAAGAAGGCACAGCAGTCTATCTTACCCAGCCCTAGTCTGATCACCAGACTGCTCAAGATTCAGAGTTGTCAGTCAGCAGTGGCAAAGACTGTATATCTCCCCAGTTCTTAGTCACTGCTTTTAAAAAACAAAGTATTATATGACTTTAAAGAGTAGAAAAGCCATTCCAAAACATCCTGTTGCCCATCACTCACTCTCCTGGCTAAGGGAAAGGTGCAATACAGGTTTGTCTCCTATGATGACACAAGTAGAGTTAGTAATTATAACCAGACCTTCCCTCACAGTAGCTCCTTACACAACTATCTCCCTCTCCTTTGTGTACTGGACCACAGGATTAGAGGATGCGTCATCTTCTCAGACAGCAGATAACGCCAAATCCCTTTGCCTGCAAAGATGGAAGATCAGTACACCCCAAGCCTTTTTTAAAGGGGTTGCAACTGCCTGAAACTGAGGGGGTGGGGAAGGGAAATGGAAATCAATTTTCAGTTAAAACAATATAAAGCAATTCAGTGGTCAGTCTAATATTGCTGAAAACCATAAGTTTGTTGCCAGTCTAAACTTCCCCTCCTTCTGTTTTCTGAATGGTCTTCAC
>VYZX01027761.1:807-11283 GCA_013401335.1 Brachypteracias leptosomus | reverse complement strand
CTGTTCCAGTGTTTCACCACCCTCACTGTAAAAAAATCCCTTCTTTATATTTAGGCTAAATTTACCCTCTTTTAGTTTAAAAACCATTTCCCCTTGTCCTATTGCAACAAGCCCTGATAAGACAGGCATTAAGTCTTATTAACGGCTTCCCAGTCATAAACCAGCACTGTAATTTTGCTTTTATTTAAAATATTGTAGTATCTAGTCTGAAAAAAAAAAAAAAAAGCAAAAAAAAAAGCACCCTTTTGTGGGATTTTGCACTGACTTGAGTTTTTTGAACAGTGTGCAGGACTTACATTGTCTGTGGCCCTCAGCATACAAATGCACATACCACTTTTCAAGTAGTGTCCCAAACATTTGCCTACACAAGCCTCTGCCATACATATATCTGAAAGGGCATGGGGCTGGAGAACTACACTTATTTCTATCCAGAAAAAGGATTTCCAAGGCATTTAACTCCCACCTTCTACCCCTGACTAGCAGTAGCAAAATGACCATTTTGTCACTTCTCTCAAATTTTATTTCCCTTAATGTAAAAGGGATAATAAATCCTATCAGAGAAAGTAAATAGAAAAGTTACAAATTATGGCTGTACATAAATTAATATAAAACTGAAACTTACACTAACAAGTTGAATCTCAAACACACATTTAATATTGCTTCTATGTTATTTAATCATTAAAGGATTACATGACTCATATGAAAGAAAATAAGCAATGTTTAACTTACCATGGCTTTTATATGAATATATCACATTGTTGTGGTTTAAGGTTTGGGGAAGGGGAGGGACAGGTGGAGCAGCTATTCCACTCCCCTTCCTGCCACACTCTATAAAAGGACACAGGAAGTTCCGCTCGCCCCCTCCTCGCTGGGATTGCTGCTGGCTCCGGACAGCTCTGTGGCTGCTACAACTCCACGTGGCTCAGGAGAAATCCAGTGGCATCCGAGGATCGGTGTTGTATATATTTGTATATATATACCTTCCCTTGCTACCTCTGTATATTTCCCTTCCTCTGATATCCCTTTTGTTACTCCCTGTTAAAAGTTGTGATCTTAATTTTCCAACTTTGTGTGAGGTCTTTCTTCCTTCCCTGGGAGGGAAGAGGGGAGGGGGAAGCAGGGTGAAACTAATTCCGCTCTGTGGGTGTTGCCCTGAGCCCTAAACAGAGACACACATGAATTAATCTTGCCTATCGCTTTCTTTTAATTTTATAAAAAATACAGTTCTAAAGTTACAAATGTAAGATATGGCAGAAATGTCTACAAAATGAAATAGTACTAGCAGCTTTATGCACAATGTATGAACTTGCTCTGCTCCCCTTTTTTCCCCTGGAAGTTCTTCCAGCCAACACCAAACATCCCTAACCTTACTTTGCTTATAAAAACTGACACGATTACAGCCCCTGGCCATTCAGCAGTTTTCTTGTTGTTACATTCATTGAAGCCTCAGAAAATTGAATACAAGGAGTAAGGATGAAATTAGTGTCTCCTGTATAAATGGTATACTCTGACCACTGAGTTATGAAGCACATAAAGACTTAGCAATACTTTACCTGCTAATACACAGGCAAACATTCATCTCCTACACACACATTCACACATACAGTATTGTTCAAAACAAACACTCTAGCAAAGCAACATGTATCAGACAATTCTGCCTTTACTTTCAATATCACTAGAATATTGTTTTCATTTTTAATTTAATGTTTTGGCACGTGTTTTTTCTGACTTCATAGGTCATATATCTTGTAATGATGCAAAAGAAAAATGAAGTTATTTTTATTTTAAAGTCTAATCAGGGAAGCATGGGACAGTGCTGTCACTACTTACCTGTACACTGCCTAATATATTGAGTTTACACACAGGAATGTGGGGAAACAGATCTCTTTTGTCCAGGGGTCTTCAGACACATCTCCCTGATTTCTCTATCCACAAATTTTGGTAAGAGTAAGGAGAGGAGAACATACCACAGAATGTTTCAGCTGGGAAAAACATCATTTAAGCATCACTGAATCAGAAAGATTGTCTGCATGACCTTTCACCTGTAGTCTATGGGTGGAGAGGCAAGGTAGCAGGAAAGGGGCACGGCGGGTGAAAAAGATTGCTAGGGTCTTCTGCAGAGATGCATTTTTGTGGTTTACATTGAACAACATGAACAACATTCTGAAATATGTCTTGGGAGACGTTCTGTAACCACTGTCTGTCCCTCAGGGCAGCTGTCAGGACGTTGCTGTCCCCCGGGTCTAAGTCTCTGCCATCTCTACACGTGAAGGGACTTTTACACTCAAAAAGTGAGACGCTTAAAGAAGTTAGACGCAGTCTTGTGATTAGTGTTTAAATTTTAAGATGGAACCATTTGTGTGAATTTGTCTTGTTTTTCT
This sequence comes from Brachypteracias leptosomus, assembly GCA_013401335.1. Classification (NCBI taxonomy): domain Eukaryota; kingdom Metazoa; phylum Chordata; class Aves; order Coraciiformes; family Brachypteraciidae; genus Brachypteracias; species Brachypteracias leptosomus. The sequence continues at coordinate 8,902 of VYZX01027761.1, read as the reverse complement.
CTCCCCCTCCTCCACCCCTCATTCATTCTTCCAGCATCTATTGCACTCCCTTTTGCTACAAGAACTGTCTGTCTCAACATCCTATTTTCTTTTAGATAGGCCCGGTAATCTATTCTGTCCATATTAAGTGTTCCACAATGACACTATTGAATCTAATTTCAGTAATTCATGGCCGATTTCCTATCCCACATTAACACTCATTTTCTTCTCAGTACTAGCCTTAAGTATTTATGGGGTCATATGGTGACCTAAAATGGGTAACTAATGCATTTAAAAGGAATCTAGCAAAAGGAAAACCAACTTTTTCCAGCAGGATCAGTTTACCATCCTAGTGCACACCCACACAAATTGCTTTACAGGTGAATATAAGGAGTGGCTTTAACCATGAACAATGAACAGGAGCAGAGACTAGAGTTTTGTGTGCTGCTTAACCTAGCACTGCTGACTGAAAAGATGCATATTAAATGGTGTCATATATATAAAAGTGCCATTGTGAAGCCAGGTTAGTTGATACTTGAAAGAATGGATGCATAGAAATATAATATCCCTAACCCTTAAGTGCAAGATACCGTGACACTGCTAGATTCATTAACAGTTTGTCAATTCCCAGAAAATTTCCTAATACCTCCCTTGGATTTGACATTACACTCTTAACCTTTTCCTATCTAAAACCAAAAGGCAATCTCAATATGTATTTTGTGTTTTATAGAGTTTTCAATTATACAAGCTCATCCTGTGCATAAAAACTTCAATCTGTGAGCAATAAATGGGTTAAAATCATAAGTTATATAATTTAGAAATATTTTATTATATTATCAATAATCTAGACCTGAACATATTGATTCTTATGGTAGTCTGGTATGTGGTGTAGAACCTTACCCATATTCTCTGTTGAAAATTAAATATTGTAGTGATGAACTGTTAAAAATAAGCCACTGATGGGACATAGTTTCCAGCAGGTATGTCTTCTATCTCTAAACTTAATTTTTCTTTCCTATTCTTCAGAAAGTTGTTAAACAGGTTTAAACAGCATAATTCCACATTTTCCTGTATTTCCTCCCTTACCTAAATTAGAACTATATTTCAACTTACAACTTACACAAATACTTGTTCTATTCCTAAATATTACATAGATCAGATCATCTGATTTTCTTCAATTAAAATTAAGCTGAGGAATATTTTCATAGAAATTTATGTCCATTTCAATTAAACAAAAATCACTCTTGAAAACATAAATTGAAAAAATGATTAGATTCTAAAGACCTAAATCCCAACCTGCAAAGACCAAGGAGTTCATAACTTTTGATACCTCTGCTGTTTAGGCAAGATGTATAGGAATAAAATGAAAGAAAGAAGCAAAATTCATCTTCAAAGATGAGATTCAAGAATGTCAAAATTTAATCACTTAGAAGGTATCAAATGTATGTTTCTTGGCTTGCAATATCTTAGCAGTTAACAGAAATATGAGCATTTCTAAAATATAATATATCCCTTGTCTTATATATCACATTTAGAATGGGACAAGTTGCACTGTAAAGGGTCTGTCTGTTCTTTCACTCAATTATGTTAATGCTGGGAAGCTGAAGATTTTCGTTGTGTTACAAATGGGTCTACATTCCAGAACAGGAGAGGACCACACTAAAGAAATAGCTTCAGTTATAAGGTCCAATATTCATAGTTGAAGGTTGGCTGAAATAATGAGACAGAGAAAGGAAGGAGACTGCAAAATTAACCCTAGTTGAAATTTTCATATGTGCTTAGCGCCAAAGAAAGGTGTAAAAAGCAGAAATCCCAGTTAATGATAAGAAAACTGCTGTAACTGCCATAATTGAAAATTGGTGAAACATTTGATATGGTTAGAAGATCTAAATATTCTATAATGTTTTTAAGAATAACATAATGATGAAAGGAGCACAAGATTCAGGAGAGTCTTTGGTCAAGGCTTGCTATAAATCAGCAGACCAAATGAGAGAAGAGCAAAGGGTTTTATCTGGAGCAGCAGTCTTGGATGCAGGAAACAAAATAAGGTGTAGTAGGGGAATTATCTAACAGAGTATGGGAGTGCAACACAGGCTAGTAATATATCATTGCAGTAGCTAAAAATTATAAATGATGATTTTTTTGAAATAAAAGTTGTTGCACACTTTATACTCAAGAGTTAGTAAGTGTATTTTGGATTTCATTTTGAGTAATAAAGATTAATTGAATCATTGTATTCAAAACTGTTATTTTATCAAGTATATGTAGGCAAATAGAGGAAAGCCTCAACCAACAATATCTGTGATACTTCAAAGAGAAGAATTTCCCAGTGCAGAAGAGGGTTATTGGGAAGAAGTTGTTAGGATTGTAAAAAACACAAAAGAGACTAAAAATTTGACTGAAACCAAGGAAATCTTTACAAAGGCCTAGGTAGAAAGTAAAAAATCAAAAAAAATACTGTTACATAATTAAGTAAAGACCAACTTTGGTCAAACCTATTATTAACATGACAAGATGGTATTTTCCACTCAAATAATTATTTTACTTTGAAAGTATTTAAATATTATGAAATATAGGAAATGGATGTATGAAACTAAAAGTCTACTTTTACAGCTGCCAGTAAAAACACAGAAATTTAAAGACCAGTAAAAATAAAAGAACCCACAATTTATCAATAAATAGAAGAGCTACAAAATCAAATAATTATCCCCCTTTCCCTCCCCCCCTCAAGCTTTAAAATCATGTAGAGACAGGAAGATTCTAATAAATGTTTCTAACACGTACTTAGAGAGATGCTGGCTGATATTCTTGTAAAGCGTATGATGAAGTAGAGTTTCCAGTCCATTAGTAACTAAGACTTATGCTAATGGCTCTTTGGAATAAATATCTTTAAATGAGATGCACTAGAGAAAATATCCAAATGTTTTTAAAAAAAAAATAAAAATAAGATGAACAACAAATGACATCTTAATAAATGTTTTAATATTAGAGAAACTGATGCCAGTGTTCATATAGAATAAGCAAAACAGCCCAATAGAAAATGCCCTTCAGGAATTGATGGCTTAAAATGATGTGTTATGCTGTAGTCAGCTAGAACTTCCAGGATTCAATTTAGTTGCAGCTGGATGAACTTTAGGGACTTGTGACATATGAATTAGGAAATTTAGTGATCCATTTTTTAACTGAACTTTATTTGCTTGTAGTACTTTTTCTCTACTTATTGAAGAAAATGTTTTCTAGAATATTAAAGGGAATTGCAGAAAAAGAACAGGTGGTTTCACAAAAAGGACAGAATGAATTTGAGTTTTATCCCTGTATTTGACTCTGTCCTTGATTTTTCCATAGTGACCTATTTCCATCCAAGCCACTTAAATGATGCCCTTCACAGTTACTTATTGATATAGTTTTACTCATTTTCTAGGTTGTTTAACAATGTGAAGTCTGATTTTCAGAACTGGTAAACACTAGTAATGTATCCACAACAGCATTTGAATAATGTACAGGAAATATATACTATGCATTGAAAAGAAACCAAATTTTGATAAGGTCATCAATAAACAACTGTTTCCTATTTTGCCCACTGAATGAGAAGACATTATCTGGAAAAAATTATTTGCGATTGAATCATTCAAGACTACGTCACTAAATATGTGCCAATAACATGAACAGTACTTTTGCACACACAAAAAAATCTTATTAACATTTCCTAAACATGCGGTCTGTGACAACAGAACTCTGGAAAGCAACAGGAGACTCGAAGAAGCAGCATGGGTGTTGAACATAGCTTAAACAGAGGAACAAGGAATTTACACCAAAGATATTTCTGGGTTGCCACTGCCTAGAAAGAGAGCTCAGCTCCCTCATAAGACTTAGCAATGACCATAGTTCATAATGCATCTGGATATGGATTTTCACATTATCCTTCCTCAAACTTCTATCCACCCTAAAAACATAACATAGATATCACAGCAGCTTTCAGGCCACAAGGTTTCCTCAAATGTCATAGAAGATTGGAGTATATAGAAATCCCATCAGAGGAGAGTTGTATTAGACTTGATTCCAAAGGTCCTTTCCAACCTAAATGATTCTATGATCTTCTGGAGCTGTTAGTGACTGTGATAGCCTGCCAAATAAATTTTTCTCCATTATAGACCACTAATTGTGATTATTATTCCTTCAGGCTGTTGCAGTTCTTCATATTACACGTTGTTACTTCTATGGTCGTCTTTTCTAAGGTCAGAATTTGTTGGATACCTTTATTGGGTTTAAAAGGCATAGTTGGGACCATCATCAGTAGCAATCTACTGTCTTCAACCAGAGGATAAGGGAATCATGAAAAATGAACTTTCCACAGAGCTCTTTGCACAATCAGCAACCCAAGAAATGCCAAAGATTTTCAGTAACTTTGACATATCACAAATTATTCCTTTGTGAATTACTTGTGAACTTAGAGACAGCAAATCTGTGTAAAAACCCCTTTCCCATTTAGCAGTGGGTCTACGTTTACCCTAGTCTTTTTTGCTGCTGAAATACTCATAGAAGGCCTTCTTGTTTCCCTTCAAGTCCCCTGATAGATTCAGCTCCAGAGGGGTCAGCTCCCATACTCCTAACCCCATCCCTGTGTGGCCAGACTGCATCTCTAGAACCTTACTGGATCACATGCCCCTGCTTCAATGTCATATTTGCTTCCTTTTTTCATGTTTGAGTCTCATAAGGAGCTTTTTTTTTTTTTCATCTGTGCAGGCCTCCTGCTGCCTTATCTTGATTCTAAACATTGGGATGTCTTGTTTGTTGGCTTAGGGAAGGCAATCCTTGAAAATCAACCAGATGTTCTGAATATCTCTTCTCCCGAGGACCATCTTCCATGAGATTCTTCTAAGTAGATCCCTGAAGAGGCTGAAGACTGCTCTCCTGAAATGTAGGCTTGCAATCTTAATATCTGTTTTGTTCTAAGGCTGTCCATAGCTTTCATCTCCTTGAGCAGCCCTTTCTTCTCTGCAAGTGTGAGGTTGGTAAAACATTTCCCCTTTGTCAGCTCCTCAATCCCCTGTATCAGGAAGCTGCCATCAAGACACTACAGAAACATCCTGGATTGCTTGTGCCCTGCTTGATTACCCTTGCAGCCAATACTGGAGTGGCAGAATTTCCCCAGGAGGACTATGGCCTGCAACTATTTATTCTGGACAGCCTATAATAATTCAGAAATAGCTGGAGAGTTAAAACAATATTAGGTTGGATATTTCAGTGCTACAGACTACTCCCTTGTTCATCGCAGGCTATTCCCAATAGACATTGTTTCAAAATCTGAAGATCTGTCAGAAAAAGAAAACAAATTAGATAGTCTTCAGACTCTATCTCTCAGAGGTCTAAACCAAGAAGAGAACACATTATTCAATATCTTGCAAGCTTTGAAATTCCCATGGTTGTTTGGGGTTTTTTTTTAATTGAGTTATATTTTATTTTCAGATGTGTTGTTTCATAAACTAGTCTTTATTTGGTCTTGCTGAAACTCTTTTAAATGTTAATATCCTGAAGTAGTTTTCCATGCCTTTTTTTTCTCTATTTGTTATCTAACAAAAGCAAAAGGCAAAGCTAGTTCAAGTCACTGACAGTGCAGCCTTCAAAAGATTCATATATGTGATTAACTTCACTCATACAAATATTCTCATTGGCTTCAGTATGACTACTTTCATGAGGAAGTGCTTGGTAAGGATGACACACTGCATGTATCTATAGTTGTATTTCTTTCAGGAGAGCAGATAAAAAAAAAAACCACTAACAGTAAACAATTTGCAGTATCTTAGTTTTGCTTAGCTTAGGCATAGTATTGGGAAGTGTGTGTTGTGGACATGTAAAGGATAGGCCCACCTGGACAGTTGCATAGCAGTTGCCTTTGGCTCTCCCATATAGCTCAGTTCGTGTTTTCTGTGTAAGGAATAGAGTTTCAGTGAGTTCTAACCTCCTGTTTTGTTGTAGAAGAGCTGGGAACAATGCAACATAAATATTATTGTACAAACTTTTTTTATCTCGGAATAAGTTCCATGAGAAGCAGGAATATAGTACAGGTGGCACAATTTTCAATCTTTGGCCCTAAGTTGTTAAAATACAGAAAAACATAAAGTAAACAGTTGCTATGGGATCTTTAGCACTCTTACAAGCTACTGAAAAATGGAGTATAATTAAAACTAAATAAAATAAGACTATCTTTATAAGCAAACAATTAAACGTAACTATAGGAACTACTATTTACAGAAAAGACAAATGAAGAATATTATTTTTGTCTAATACCTATGAATCTGAAAACATCTTTATCCAAAGGCTTTGCAGTAGAGTTTTATTGTTTTAAGTTTACTCATAGTCTCTAGAGGAGGAGCTATTGTAAAAACTGTCACAAACTCACTTTCTTGCTAAACTGAATGGATAGAAAGAAATTAACTAGAAATGTTTCCAACCTTAAATAGCTTCCTACAGAAGATCAACAAGGAACCATAAACTTATATGGCTTATATTATATCAAGGATCACTGAAACATATGAATGAATACAGAGAATACAATATGAAAAACTTCAGAAAAAAAACAAGCTCTGAAAGACTACCTGAAGCAAAACTGAAGTCCATTCTACTTTAGCAGTATACTGATGTTTGGAACCATTTGAATGCATGTTTGAGTGATTTTATGGGGAAAAAAATAGTCAGAATAATATATTTCCTTATCAAGCATTTAATTGACTCATATAAATTAAAACTGGATTGAAAATATGAACTCTCAGTTGCACTTTAAAGTATATTTTTCACCCAGACAAGAATTCTATGTCCATTCAGTACTTAATAAAAAGGAGTAAACAAACAAGTAGTAATAATGATGATAATAATAATAATAATGATGAAACAACAAAAACCTCTTGTTTTCTTATACTCTCAAAAGAGAAAAAGTATGGGACAATCTTTCTGCTTTCGGAAAGAAAGAGGATGTGGAAGGGAGGGAGAAAATAAAATAACAGAAGAAAGAAAAAACCAAGAAGTTTGTTTTGGGTTTTTGAGCAATATCTCCCCAAACAGTCATATTTCAGCATCTAAAAAAATTACATGTATATATGTATATTTTACATGTATGTGTACACATATTTACGTATATGTATGTTTATATATCACTGAAAACTCATTTTAGAGTATTAGTTGATATATTACCTTTAATCTATTTTGCTTTAGATATATAAATATAGACACAGAGATAAGTATATTAATTCACACACAAATATGCATGAGAGGCTGAACATATGCATATACATATCAAACATATACATTGTGCATATATTTTAACAATCACTCTATAATTTAGTGGTTGTATTACAATCTAAAAATGCAACATAAAGCTGTTTCCTCTCTGCTGAAAAGCTCTAAAACTAAAAATATATATGTCTCGTTTTCTGAGAAACCATCCACATACAGACCGTTTTTATGTCAATGTAATTAAACTATAATGTATGTGTTGAAGATTAAATATATATATTACATTTGTATAGTATGTTTCAAGATGGAAGGGACTTCTAGAGGTCATCTGGTCCAAGCTCCCTACACAAGCAGGGACATCTCTACCTAGGTCAGGCTGCTCAAAACCCCATCAAGCCTGACGTTGAATGACTCCAGGGATGAGGCCTCCACCACCTCTCTGGGCAGCCCATTCCACTGATCTATCACACTCATATTAAAGAACTTTTTTCTAATATCCAGTCTAAATCTATCCTTTCCTAGCTTAAAACCATTACTGCTGGTCTTATCATTACAAACCCTTTTGAATAGACCTTCCCCTGTCTTTACATAGGCCCCCTTCAGGTATTGGAAGGTCACTATAAGATCCCCCCAGAGCCTTCTTTTCTCCAGGCTGAACAGCCCCAACTCTCTCAGCCTGTCTTCATACGAGAGATGCTCCATTTCCCTGATCATTTTAGTGGCCCTCCTCTGGACACGCTCCAATACGTCCATATCTTTCTTGTGCTGGGAGTTCCAGATCTTCCCAGGCACAGAGGTGAGGCTGAGAGGGCATTGGTTCCCAGGGTCTTCTTTTCTACCCTTTTTAAAGATGGGCACAATGTTACCCTTTTTCCAGTCACTAGGG
>VYZX01027759.1:13151-31521 GCA_013401335.1 Brachypteracias leptosomus | reverse complement strand
TCTACTACACCTGTAGTCATGCATAGTTCAGTTGACTTTTGCCCAAGTGAATGAAAGGGCAGAGATGAGGATGGGATAACAAAACCACCAAAAACCTCTTGCTAAGGTAAATGCTGCTAGTGCAGAAAAAAAAATAGAATGAGGAAAAAAGTGTAGTCTTTAAGAGTCCATTCAGGCAGGCAGTCACTTATGCTGTTTAACATTATTTCCTGCAAGATGTAAATGATCCTGTCACACAGGCAGGCAGCCAGATGATGTCTACCCTAATTAAAAATTCAGATTTTTAGTGACTCTGGATCTAAGGACTATTTTTCCTTGCGGGTGCACCAAAAATATGCAAAACCTTCCTTGGTGAACAGGAAGTCATCGTGCATCCACAGCTTCAGTTGTTGGCATATGCAAACCTGGCATGGAAATGTGAGAAAAGGAAAGACATTTCAAAAAATCAAATTGCAAGCAGTTAATCCTGTTCCTAACTCACAGATCTTGGATTTATCTACATTACATCACTAATCTGAACCTTCTAAAAAACATAATTTGACTGGTTTTAATATGAAATGTTTAGACTTGGTGTATCATGAGGCTTTTCCTGAAAATGCTGAACTCCTTGCTATAGTTCTTGGAGTACCACTATAGTAAAAAATGAAATGATTTTCTCTTTCTTGCACTTATGCTAATGACGGTGTGGCTTAATATGATTTTCAGTGAACTTGAATCCTCAGTAATACTTTAAAAATCAGCTTATTGTGAATAATTAGGAACCATGCCTTCTCTTTTCAAGACAGATTTTGAAGTATTCTTGAGAACTCCTGTTGTGCAATTAGGCCACTGCTCATTGTCTGTGCTTTCTGGGAAATTATTCCTAATTAATTTGAATAAATGTAAAAATATAGAATAAACACAACTTCTAATGAGACTCTAACTGTATTTTCCTAGCTTGCTGTTTCCTTTCTTTTCAACTACATCTGATGGGAACATATCTTTAGGGATAAATGTATGCACACAAAAAAATTGTGATGAGGAAAACATTTAGCTGCCAAACTGAATAAAAAAGAAGGGATTGTTTTCATTCGCACATTAGAGAATTTTTTTACAAATTTCTACAAATAGCAGTGTAATTGAACAAGGTGTGTTTTCAAGGCCTTATTAAATATTACAGAAAGATGAGCTTTACTGCTATGATAATGTAAAACCAATTCTTTACCTACTGTACCTATAACGTGATTGTTTTTAAACATGCACTCACTGCCTTGCAGGTATCTTAATCTTTGCATCATAATCTCACTTTCCCATCACCTCCTCTCTGACTGCAAATGTAAACAAGGAGTGTAAGGGGTGTAACCCTGTGTCCTGAGAACAGATTCTTTTCTTTCTTGTAAAACCCAATAGATTCACCTGCAGTGTTTGTTGTCAATGGCCAAAAGAATGAGAAAGTAGATGGAAAAGAGTTGTAGTTGTTTAAATTTTCTCCTGAGGCCAGAGCAGAGTAACTAAAAAAAAACCACAACAAGCCCTGAAATATCTGGAAGACTTTTTTCTGTATTCTGGACTCTTCTGAATTTCTGACTTTTGTGGGTCTCAGACGATGTTGATGAAACCCTTGTGGCCAAAGAAAAGATGTAACTCGTCGCATTCCCTACCTCCAGCAGAAGAGCAAGCTCAGAGAAAGCAGTGTTAGGCAGAGAGCTTTCTGGGACAGGTATAAGGATATGCAGGAAGCAGCACTGTAGCCAAATTTTAAAATTACATATGCTTCCTAGTGGTGTGGATAACAGTTTGTAAAATTTGAAACAGAGACTGCAAATGTGCTTGGATATTCTCAGTCAAAAGTATGAAAATCAGCCTCCCGTCACTGCTTACTGGATCACCATCCAGCAGCTACCAGCACAGTCTCTCCTCCATTGATTTTTAGCTAGCTGCCATTCTTCCAAGCCTTTAGTCCTTCAGAGAGCTGTTTGGGGTAGTATGAATGTGCATATGCACCAGTGTATTGAAGACATTTTAATCTCTGCGAGATCTTTCTCTCTGTTCTCTCTCATCAAGCAAGCAGTGAGAACAGACCTCTGCAGATTCCACAACAAGACTGTGTTACTATAATGTTTTAAATTTCAATTACATTTTTCTTTTTACTAAATTAAGAATACTTAATACTAGAACTAACAATTATATTGACATTTATTTTAAAAATTTGAATTTGCAGTGTTTAAAATATATGCAGATAAAGGCAGATGGAAGATGAAAAATTTTACTGAATACTTTTTATTAAAAACTCTGACCAAAATCTGCCTCCAAGCAGAAAAAGTTCTAAGTCCTCTCTCACTGAAGTTATGGGAGGGTCCAGTCCCTCAGGGAGAGGCAGTGTTGCTGTGCAATCAGTGCTCATTTGCAAGGAAAGGATTTTCTTTGCCTGCTGTATAATCAGGACTGTACAAACAATATCCAGCCATGGCCCCTCTCATGGGCGTGCTGGTCATACTCTGTGGAAATACTGTGTGTGCTCTTCAGTCTGATCCTCAGTAGAGGCTGTACTGAAATCTGGCATCCTGTTGGTTCAGTAGTATTGAAAGGTGATGCTCTGGCAGCCAGAATGTGGGGATTGATGAAAATAATAACTATAAAAATGGCTGTGGGCAAGAGCAAAGAAACTATATAACAATTTCTGGATAAAAAGCTAAAGGTATGAGTATATAATGGCTCACAGTGTAAAGGGGACAATAATTTTTTCCTTGTGTAAGATGGTTTCAGAGAGTATTCTTCCTACCTGGTGGCACTGTACATATTTTTTATTCTGTATGACATCAACTGGGAAAAAAAATGAAAGCACTAGATATTTCTGAAAAAAAAAATTCAATACAATAAGGAACATGATTGAACTTTTTAGTCCAAGGCTGTTAGAAAGGAACAGTAGATAATAATAAGCTAAGTCAGATTTGTAGAGGCTTGGGTCTTCTTGGTGGTCAAGGCTATTATCAAATCGTTGGATATAAAAAAAGCCCTCTGAAGTGATCTGGAAGCAGGGTCTGAAACAGAAATTAACGATGGCAATGAAAATGAGCAGCTTTTAAGTATGTTATGAATATTAGTTAAAGTTGTATGAATCATACTGTACTTTAGATTGACTTTTTCATCCACAGAACAAAATGTAGTCAAATTTTATTCAGGTAATTCCTTCTGGTATAAGCTGTCACATGAGTCAGGAATAGGAATTGTTATAAGAACTCACTCAAATAAATTGGTATTTGAATCTACCCCTACAACACTAAGGAGATGAGACAGATAAAGTGACATTTTCTATGTTTGGGATTAATAGTTTCTCAGGAATTGATTCATGGGATAAAAACATAAAGACAGAAAGAGAGTGCTCTGTAGGGGAAGATCAGTCCCTCCTTGTAATGTTGTATAATTATTGTGAAACATATTTTAATTTTTGTTTTGTGATGTATTTCATTTTTGTGTGTACCAAATAATAAAGGAATTGGCTGTCAATAATGAACACTAACTGTAAGTCACAGCTATAACAAGCATATTAAACTTCCAGTCGTGGTGTGCTACTTTTAAATATGTGCTATATCTCTCCTCCCGGAAAACTAAAATTGGCAACGAGAGGCTTGAGCAAAGGGGCAGGGGGAGATCTTCCCTGCTGCTCCTCTGCTTATAATTAACCTTGTTTCAGTTTGTTTATTCATATAGCACTAAATATAACTGCGGTACCTGTCAAAACAAGTCAATCAAATGATTTCAGTCAAACCATTTTATATTCCCTGTGTTCCTTTCCTCCCTCCAAGTGGAATTTGATTAATTAGAAACCTGGATTGGACTTCATTGCTCCAGGTTTGGCAGTTTCATTGGTTGGTTCCTCAGGATGTTACTGTTCTCCCTTTCAGAGGAAAAACGAGGCTTTAGAAATGCTGGCTCTGTAAGCTTAAGTCATTTCAACAATAAAACAACACCGAGTTATATTTTTTGTAATTGAGTGTTGTAGAAGTGGCTGATCTGTGGAAAGGTTGGAGCTACCTCAGTTTGGATTCCTCATTGCCTTGTGCAGTTGCTCACAGGAGCATGGTCCATGTGTCGTGTCCCACTGCACAGCCAGGCTCACAGGGCCAGGGAGGGTCCTCAGTGGGGCACATTGTTGCCCGGGTACTTTCTGGTTGTTTTACCTTGTTTTGCTGCCTTGGTTTGATACAATCTGAGTTCATACCATGTTCTGAAGCAAATTGGTTTGTTTCACACCTGTTTAAAATTATTGTGGCAAAAAGCAATGAAAGATGACACAGGAAGGGAAAGTGATATTTATTCATGAAATCTCCAAATCAGTTACCCAGGTATGCTCATTCTCTCATACACTTCATTCACTCTTCATTTCACCCACATCTTCACAATCCCCAGGACGCATGTGCTGAGGTGGCCTGGCTCACTCATGTGTGACACGAAAGACGTGAGACATCATCAAACCCTTACTACATCTCTTGGCGTTTTCTTGATTGGAAACCATGGACTAAGTTTTGGATAGATGATTTATACCCTCTGGGAGTCCACTGTTGTTATGAGGTGGTCCTTTACGCTGAATATTTCTTTCTTCAGTCTCTGAATCTTAGACAAGATGGCTGCTTGTTGTCTGTTTTTCTTCATTTCATAAGCACATAATTTTATTGCTACAATCTGCTTTTCTGTTGGCCCTACAGGCAAGAGAATGGCCTGTGTCATGTGCTGTAATCTTACTGCCAACATCCCACTGTTAGGTACAGGGTCTTCTGCTGACAAGACACCTGTGCTGTGGTCTTAACAGAATCCTAATATTCACTCCAGGCTTGATAGAAACGCCTCAGTTTTATTGCTAGAAATATTCTGTTGTTAATACACCTTATTTCTGTAACCTTTTTTCTTTCTTCTAGTGCTTAGACGCACATTTGCATTCATATTACTTTTGTTTCTAGCCTAATATTTCTAATAGAAATCATATGCATTTTATGGCTTCTTCACATTACTCTGTGTGCAACAGGTCACCTTGTTGGTGGTAAGGCATCCTGTGGGAAAGCCAGGAATCCAGCAAGGAGGAATTATGCATTTTATGTCTCCAGAGCACACTGTTTTTGTTAACGACCTGTAAATCACGCACTGCTTCATTGCATTTTAAATTTATTACTTAAATGCTACTTTCTTTGGCTCCCCCATTATGTGGAGGTTCCCAGCTAGGACTCTGAAACTCCTGCTGGATTTACCCTCTAAAATCCTCACTCTGCTGGCTCAAAATAAACTTGGTTCTCTTTGTAGTATAGTAGCAAAATGCAACATCCCATTTGGGTTGTGAGTGAGAGCTTCTTATTAGAAAGCTGATATTCTCTAGCTGCAGTTGATCTTTCAGGCTTCCTCTTTGGTTACTGGAAAGTGATATGCCAACAGTGTGATTAATCCCCTGTGTTTTAAACAGTGATTTTATTGCTGCTGGACTAATCATAAGGGGACCCTCCATGCCTACTATGTACCAGAAAAGCAGTTAGAAGATATGTTTTCACTAACATAGTGATGCATTTAAAACCTGTATTTGGTGTTACAAATAATACAAAATAGATGTAAATAGTCACTGGTTACCCTTTTCTGAAGTAGCTACGATTGAGACATGGGAGGCTTTTGATTTGTTTTGGCTGCAACCTTTTATCTTCATGGCTTCATTACCCTTTCAAATATTTTAATGTTTTGTTTACTGATAATCCAGGGAAAAGATATGAATAAATATCCTTGGCTATTGTTAATGTCAACACTTTTTCTGCAGTTTCTGGTTTTGCTGGAATAGCTCTTTCCCCTGTCTCTTTTCCTCTTTGTGATAACAGTAATGTCTCCTATCTTGTTCCACTATTACACATGCTACTATCCTCAGGTTCAGTGATCAGCATTTCTGGAACCCAAAGACAGATGAGTTTTACAAACACCTATCCAGTAGTAACGGAAGGAAATAGAGTTTCATTCATCTTCCACAGTTTACACATTGACCCAATCCTATATGTGTCTATTCTCTTCAGTTGTTTTGAACGAAGCTGAGTTCAACTTCAATGAACACCAGTATTAAATCCAAATCTCTTTCATTTTTCCTCTTCAAGTAGTATTCTTCATAGAATCATTCAGTCATAGATTGGTTTGGGTTGGAAGGGACCTTTGAACTAGATGATCTTTAATCCTTGTTTTACTAGACTAGGTTACTCAAACCCCCATTTGACCTGAACTTGACCACATCCAGTGATGGAGCATCCACAGCTTCTCTAGGCAACCTGTTCCAGTGTCTCACCAACTTCATCGTAAAAACTTTCTTCCTTATCTCTATTCTAAACCTATCCTCTGCCTAATTCCTGCTGTAAGAATATTGGGTGCTCTGACCTACCTGAGGTGTTGCTGTGAAGCAGATTGCACCTTAGCAAAATAAGAAGTAAGGAGAGCATTCCTCAAAGCAACTCCTGATCTTCCATGTTCTGATGGCATTGTTTTCCTAACCATTGGAGTCAATAAGAAAAAAGTTATGCATCTAAATATATTATTTTATTTTGACTTTTTTTTTAAATTCAATGGATCAATGAAAAAGACCAAGTTTAAAAAATGTATCTTGTTCCCTGTAGTCCTAAATGTTTGAATGATTTTCTGTTTTTAAAATAGAGTAAGAATGTCATATGTGACTAACGTGATGTAGCTAGTGAAAAGAGGGATCCACACCAGGGAGGACAAACCCTTCTGAGTTCTTAAAACCTTAAGGCTTAATGGAGGGGAGACTCCAACTCAGGTTGTGAACTTTTATAGCGCTGATCTGCCCACCCACCTCTTCCCACATCCAGCCCCCAGCCTTTCAGAAACCAAGAGTATGATTCATCTCATCTCTTTCAGATGTCTCTTTGAGATGAGATGAATCATGCTTTAAAAGCCCTTAATGAATTTTCATTGATTATAAAGGTAGCATAAGTGATTAGCATAGTTGTCTGATGTCAATTGGCCATATGAGTCCTACCCAAAAGTTTTATTGTCGCATACTTTCCTAGTCCCCTAGCAATTAGCAAAGTCATTTAAGTAAAATTAAGTGGGCCATTGTTTCTTTCCCCTTTCCTTCCAAGAAGACAGGTATGATTAGGCAGTGAAACTAAATCATTATCATAGAATCATAGAATCGTCAGGGTTGGAGGCAACCTTAAATATCATCTAGTTCCAACCCCCCTGCCATAGGCAGGGACACCTCCCACTAGATCAGGTTGCTCAGAGCCCCATCCAGCCTGGCCTTAAAAACTTCCAGGGATGGGGCTTCCACCCCCCCTCTGGGCAACCTGTGTCAGGGCCTCCTCACCCTCATGGTGAAGAACTTCTTCCAAACATCTAATCCGAATCTACCCACCTCTAGTTTTGATCCATTCCCCCTAGTCCTCCCCGACATCCTGAAAAGTCCCTCACCAGTTTTCTTTTTTATCCATAGGAAAGACATGGAAAATCTCTCTCTTCCTCAGTAGTCTCTCCTACTCACTCTCCCTTTTCTCCCCACAGTATTGCCCCCTGACCTCTTCTGCTCTTTTAAACCTTTTTATACTCAGTGCTGGCTTTTTGGATCCCAAAGGTAGACCCTGCTTGCAAACACAGCGTAGCCCCATGCATTTTACGTGGTCTAGAGAAGTAGAAAAAGTTACTCCATTCCTCATTATAAACTTCATTTTTGTAATGGGAGTAGCATTTGTTAGCACTCTTTTTTTTGTGGTTTCATACGTCAGTGTGATACAACCATGAACACAAACAGCAAACACCAGCACCCTACTCAGCACTGCAGAAAATGGAAGGGATTATCTTTGCTACTATTTGCTTATATTGCAGCAGGACAATTCCTGCTGAATTAGGAAACCCTTTGCACACAATGCAGCTAGGTGGCCAGAAATGACCTTGCCCTTTACAAGCGTACAGTGTTAATAAAGGGGAGAGAAGATGATCGAAGCATACCATAACCTAATCTTCCCGAGGTCATGCCCTAGGTGAGCAGTGAAGCTGAAGAAAGCTCTCTGGCTGCAGTCTAGCCCACTCATTTGCTCTCATCATCATTCTGGAATACTCTCAGATCTTCTCTTTACTGGTAGGAGTATATGCAGATTTTTTTGGGGTCAAAATGATGATAATTGTGTCACCAAGGAGTATTATTCAGTCATTGTTCCTTTTCTGCAACCAGTGTTTTAAAGAAAATTTCCATTCTCGATGTTTTCTTAGAATATCTTTTTGCTTGCTTGTTAGTAGTCCCAGGGTACTGAGGAAATTCTTCCATGCTGAAGAAATGCAAATCTTTTTATCCTTGTAGTTGTCGTGGCACTAGTGCATAAATAGTAACATTGATCACCAGCTTTAGTTGGAAATTAAATAAAGCTTTATTTTAATTATCCCTTACTTCTGAATTAACTCCATGTGTATTGTTAATAGTAATCTTAAATAATTAAGCAGTATTTCATTTTGAGATATAAATTCAGAGGTTTCTTTTTGTAATTTACTGGTTTGGCACCATCCATTGGGGAGTCCATTATGTTATCTGACCTCACATCTTCTTAATCTAAAATAATGATCAAATGAAAATAATGTGAGAAACAACCACTTAATTCACTCAAAGAAAATTATCTCTGTATTCATACCGCTGCTAAAAAAGCCTGTTTGTATTAAATATACCCTCCCTTAAGTTTTATTGCCCCAGCAGTCAGGCTGGTGAGTTTGCGATAAAATGCCAAATTCCCAGAAACTCATTTTTGGCTATTGTATTTTACTGCTCAGGCTGCAGCTATTACTAACATATTTGTTTTAAGAATGACTGAACAGCATAGATTTCGTAGATAAAACTAGTGATTACTCTCTAAGTAGATATAACTATTTTTTCTGTACAACTAAAAAGTAAATGCCTGGTTGAAGCAATAATCTAAGCAAGTTATTGTCAGTAACAGCTTATTTGTTCAGCTGGAAGTTCCCATTAGCTATATGATCTATGAAAAATTAGATGTATTAAGTAGACTCTTATGGAAATAAAGCACAGTAGTTTCTGTCTTTTTTATGATTGAGAGATAAAAATGTTATTATAAATTAAAGCAATGATTTGTCTGTTTATGCAATATGTCAGAGCATAGGAAAAGTAAGAAAAGGGTAAAACTGTGCGGTTTTTTTTCCCTGACATCTATTTATTTTGCCTTCATTTTCCTGAATTATATTGGCATGTATTATTGACATTGTTCCAAAGTTGAGCTCTTAGGCAGTTTATCTAGGAATTTCCCAGATCACTGAACAGAATTTGTATATGTACAAAGGACTATAACTTTCTTTATGTATCTGTAACCAAAGATATTTGTGTCCTAGAAACACACGCAAAGCAGTTTTAAATCCAAATATCTACACCGTTTAGCTTTCACTTTCACAGACCTTTCACTGTGGTACTGCAAAAACTTACAAAATCTGTGGTGCACCTCTCCAAGTATTTCTCAAATTGTTTGGACAATCAGAATACCTTTACTTTTGTTCTGATAGACAGCAATGTAACTTATACCAATATTTAACACAACAAACTCCAAGCTTCAAAGTTTTATAACTAGTCATAGCAAGTTGTGCCATAACATCTTGATGTGGGCTGCACTGGCCCCTGGCAAGGACAAGCCACGGGTATAGAATCATCACTAGCCCCATTCTTTTTGTCTCTACCTGCCTATAATTGTACATGACAAAGAATTTCTTTTAATTTATTTCTGTCCCTGACTTTCTAGGAAAAATGAGAGAGTATTGACCTCCACAAATGTCTCTGATGTTATTTGTATTTCTGTAAAACATTCTCTAATTGTACAGTAGATTAAATATATGCTACTCTTTCACTCCTCGTTAATGTTATATATTGCATTGGCAATGTTTTGTTTTCTGTATCTTCTCCAGGTCTGGGGTTCAGTATTGCAGGAGGGGTTGGAAACCAACACATCCCTGGGGACAACAGCATTTATGTCACCAAGATTATTGATGGAGGAGCTGCGCAGAAAGATGGGAGGTTGCAGGTTGGAGATAGACTTCTTATGGTAAGTAAGGCAAATTTAAATCACATTTTATTTGGCTGAAAATTGTTTCATATAAACACTTTCATTCACCATACCTCTTACTGGAGGTAACCATTGGAACTTCTGTAATTATTATGAGTTATATTTCTGTCATCTTCATTTTTTCCCATTCTTTACATATATTTCTAAGACTGAAGTTAGAAAAGCATTACTCTGAAAATACGATATTTTATGAAGAGAAGGAAATGGGTTATATAACTTTTTCAAACCTTGAGCTGACAAGAGTAAATGTACTATGTACATCAGCAGCAAGTAAAAATGCATCACTCTAAAAGGTTTTAGACAAACTGTTTATTACAGCAGTACTGATTCTACTGACTGCTTTAAGAAAATTTAAAGATGTTAAAATGTAGCACTGAACTCTCACATGTCACCACTGTCAGTGGACTGTTACCTACGTTTCCGTACATGTAGGAATGTTGTATGTATATATTCCACATAGATGTTAAAAAAATAGACGTTTTTCATCTTTTTCCTTGAGAAAGCGTGCTTATTCTTCTGATGGATCTCACGTCAGGAAATTCCACCTGATATTTGCAGTGCCAGTACATTGTCCCTTGTAGATAATTTTTTCCCACTCACAGAGTTTGTTTAATTCTTTGTGGAGGAGGAAATCCTGACCCTGGTGAATCAGCAGAACTTAATCTATGTCAAGCTGTATTCGTGTCAATGCAGTCACATAGATTTTAGCAGGTAGAGAAATATTTTCTTAATAAGTGCCATGAAACAAATGTGCTGCATTAGCTCTGTTTCGTGACGTGATACCTAAGCAGTAAAAATTGCCATGACCTTTTTTTGCCACCTGCAAAACTGTGCCTAATTGAGTTTTTCTTTAGTTGGTCAGGGACTCTGTCCCAATCACCTGTGAAGATGACCATTCATTTATACAGGGTATTCAAGAGAACTGTGAAGACACTTGGTTACTGGGTTGGTGACTCTGACTTTTTAATTCACCCAAGTGAATAGATTAAACAGCTTAAGCATCAAATGGTGTTATCAAAATCAATGCAAAATGAAAATGGAACTTACAATTTCTTTGACGTTTCTTCTTTGCATATTCTTAGCACATTAAATTCAAGTCACTTGTATAATGAAGTTTTGGCTCATTTTCCTATGCAAATGTATATTTGTATTTGCCAGATTTGCACCTTATTTTGTACCTTGTAGCAAATTTTCTTGTGCTCAGCTGTTGTTTTTTTTCATAATGAGAATTCCTCACAGTTTTTGTGCCATCTGTAAATATTTGTTACCTTACTCTTGATTTCTTCCAACACACCTGAGGTAATAATATATTAAAAAAAAAAACGTTCAAAAAATCTGCATTCATTATCTCCGGTGTAATTTAATCAGGATGAATTTTAATAGAAAAATAATTCTTTTATATACCACTATATATAAATTCTTTTTTTCCAGATTTTTATAGGATTTGTCTATTAAGCATCTCTTCTCAGTCTTGCATTTGTGATTCACTTCAGTCAGATACCAATATTTTTTTGTTGTGATGAATTGATGTTCCTGAATCTGACTTCTGGAAATGATCAGTAGTCATTCTCTGTGTGTTTAATGTCTTTATACTGCTTTCCTTTCAGTCTGGGCCAGTTCTTTAGTTTCCATCATCTCCTTTTGCCACTTCATGTAAAATGAGCAAAAAAATTAATTCATAATACTGCTCTCCACTAATTACATACTTCCAGACTAAGCTTCTCACTCTTGCGTAAGAAAAACCCAGTCAACTTACTCTTTGCATACCTTAAGCATTGCATTTTTGGAGTTAAATTTACAAGATCAAAATCTGTTTCTGAAAGTCATGCAGATTACAGCCATGTTTTCTGATTCTCTCCAAGACACCCTGATTTCTGTATAACTTGTGTACCTTCAATATTTTTCCTTCTACTTTGTGAAGCATCTGTCAGTTCATAGCATTAACTTAATGCTCCTTTGTGGAAAGTGAGTGAAAGAATTTGTTACTTTCTTTGGGCAGTGTATCAACCCAATATTACTCTTGTCATCTATATAGTCCTACTTCACTGATTCCCTACTGATTATATATTTGAACTCTTCCTCTTTTTTTCCTTCTCAGTAGTGCATCCTTTCTTGATCTTTGTTTTTTCCATCATTTCTCTATAAAATTTACCAGAATTTGTCATCCTTCTGGAATACTCAGCAGCTACCAGGGGGCTTGTTTCATTTTTGTATCTGTGTTCTGCTAAGTTTGTATTAAATGCTTTCGGATCCCAAAGAACATGCAAATCAAATGTATTAAAATTTAAGATGTAATAAAGGAGATGCTGCAAAATCAGAACTGATATTGAAATGTAAAACAATTAGGTGCCATCTGAGCATTTTGCAGCTTGATGACCCTACTGTTATTAAATGCAGATTGCTAATAGTGTGTTAAGCTTTCAGAAGATTTATTATGTAAATACTGAGCATTGTGATTATTGTGAAATCAATACAAGGGCATGTTATGCAGTTATCTTTCTGTTGCACTGAGCCTGCACTTCAGGTTTATTATCCTGAGCAAAATGCTCCATTGTAGGATAATCCTGAGGTGCCAATTAGAAAAATTACTGGAGGAAGCATAAGAGTGCTTAAGCCAAAAACTGAACTCCAAGTTTTTTCTAGATAAATATGAAAGGAACAGACCAGAGCTCTGCTCTGAACACTTAGAGCTAGGAGTAAAATCCTCTGTTACTGTACCCTGGTAGCAATGCCTGCAGTGAGAATATGACTGCACTGGGTGTCTCAGCTAGGTTGCTTCTCTTTGTGCTGGAAGGGAACAAAGGGAAATCACATGGTGAGCATCACAGGCTAACATGATAATAGTGTCAGCTATAGAGCCAGGCCAGGTTGCTCAGGAATTTATCCAATGAATCTCTCAAATCTCCAAAGATGGAGATTGCCCAAGCTCTCTGGGAAACCTGTTCTACTGCTCAACTGTTTTCATGAGGAAAATACTTTTCTTATAACCTCTTTGACCTTCTCTTGTTTCAACACATGTGCTGTCTCTCATCCTGTTACCACATGCCACTCTGAAAAGCTTAGCTCTGTCTTGATGATCTTCCTGTAAGCACAGGATCTGCTGTTAATTGTCTCCAGAGGTGCCCCTTCTCCAGGCTGAAACAGCCCAGCTCCCCCAGCTTGTCCTTCACCAGGCCAGTGCTTCAACCTCAACCATCCCAGTAACGCTCCCTTCAACTTGCTCCATTTTGTTATCTTTCCCCTAGTGCAGGGGCCAAACTGAATGCAGTATCTAGCTAGACTCGAATGAGTAGCAACTATTGGTGAATAATCCTTCCCCAGATCTCCTGGCTCTCCTCCTGCTCACGCAGCCCAGGATGCTGTTGACCTCTTTGCTGCCAGGACACAAAACTGGCTCATGCCCAGCTTGCTGTCCACCACGAGCCCCAAGCACTTTTCCATAAAGCTTTTGCCAGGCTGTCAGTGCCCAGCCTGTTCTTTTGAAGGGGGTTAGCCTGTGCCAGGGGCAGGACTTACTGTTCCTCCTCACTGAACGTCACAAAGTTCTCGTTAGCCTCTTCCTCCAGCCTATTCATGGTGACCGTCCTGCCCTCAAGTATATGGACTTGCCCTCACAGTGAATTGTCATCTGCAAACATGATGAGATCACTCTCCAGGTCATTGTTAATAATGATCAGGAGGAGCCGAAAAATGGTTTAAGTGATTAACTCTCAGACAATAATTACTTTCTTTTATCTGATACCATCATCTCACTTTGGAAGAGTTTATCTAGAGAATGGATAAATGAGAAATCGGTATAAAACTGTGTGTTTTTACTAGTACAAAACAACACTCGTAGCTAGCACTGTGTTCTTCAGGGAAAAATATTCGTCATTAAAAGAAAATTTAAGCTATTATTTACATCATATAAGCATTAGCTTTTCAGAAATCTGTCTCCTACACCAAAATGCCCTTACATGTTTGGGCCATATCCTGTCACTTCTTGACCCATGTAGTCAGAGAGATTAGACTTTTGAGTTAATTAGGCTTATAGGAAAAGTGATGTTGCTCACAGACCGGGAGATTTAATTTGATTCTGTTTTTTTGCTGAAAACAAAAGGAAGAAACAGGAATCACTTTTCAGAAATTTAGGCTTGCTTTCTACCCAGTTCTGTGCTGAAAAAAGCCTGGTTTTGTTTGGTGGTTTCCTAGGGCTGCAATTGGGGTTGTGATTGCACATTTGTTATGTTCCTTACAGCATCCCCACCAGTATCTGTTTCTTTTTGATTGTATATGGATGCAGGTTCGTCAGAGCATACCATTTAAGATGCATCCAGACTAGCATTTGGTTCTGATCAGAAGTGATCTTTCAAAGAGATTTCAGCTGTCTTGTGGGACGGTCTTTTAGAAAACAAATTGGATTTTTTTAGATGAAACTGCAATAAAAATGTGATCCAGAAGTGTTCCTAGTTAGTGTTGCATTGCAACTGCAAACAGGCATTTTAGTCAGCAAACTAACCCTCTTAAAAGATGTATAGCATGGTTGTCATATCATCCAGACCCTCTGTTGCCATGGATCATTGCTAGTGCACACATTCTTCACTCAGGTAGGTGCACCCACAGATCTGGAGTTATGCTGCTGTGCCAGTTCATGACATACAGACAATGTGGTTAGACAATGTGTCAAGAACAATGTGAACAGTTGGTACATCATCTGTAGGTTGTACTGGATGACTAGCACAAAGGAAGCACAGTAGAAAAAAAATACACTCTGAGGTGGGCAGTGAACTAGTACTGAACAGTGTCTGTATCCCTTTTGATGTAGTGCTGGGCTCTGAGCCAGATTTACACTGTCATAGGCTCTGACCTTGCAATGCTTCATCCAGCGTTCAAACAAACATTTGCTAGGATTGGTCTGTGGATGGTACCTGAGCAATAAGCTTCCCAATTTATTCTTTCTAATGATGCTCTCATCTGGTTGTTCCTTCACAGTTATTTCATCCTCTTGCTACTTCATTAGCCTTGAAAAGACTTTTTTTTTCTTTACCAAAATCTGTGTAAACTACAGTTGAAAGACAGCCTAATGTAGTACAATGCCACTTGCACTGTGTGTATGCACTAACTGCTTGAAGCCTGAAGCCCACTTATCAGTCTCGTATTTGTCTGTGAAGTACAAACTCTTGCATTTCTCTGCAAAGAGCAGATCTGGTTTAGGACACTTAGGTCATAACTATTAATCATAGAATCATAGAATGTTTTAGGCTGGGAGGGACCTCTAGAGGTCATCTGGTCCAACCTCCCTACACAAGTAGGGACATCTCTACCTAGGTCAGGCTGCTCAGAGCCCCATCAAGCCTGACCTTGAATGACTCCAGGGATGGGGCCTCCACCACCTCTCTGGGCAGCCCATTCCACTGATCTATCACCCTCATGTTAAAGAACTTTTTTCTAATATCCAATCTAAATCTATCCTTTCCTAGCTTAAAACCATTACTCCTGGTCCTATCATTACAAACCCTTTTGAATAGACCTTCCCCTGCCTTTACGTAGGCCCCCTTCAGATACTGGAAGGTCACTATAAGGTCCCCTCGGAGCCTTCTCTTCTCCAGGCTGAACAGCCCCAACTCTCTCAGCCTGTCTTCATACGAGAGATGCTCCATTCCCCTGATCATTTTGGTGGCCCTCCTCTGGACACGCTCCAATATGTCCACATCCTTCTTGTGCTGGGGGTTCCAGAACTGGATGCAATACTCCAGGTGAGGTCTCACCAGGGCAGAGTAGAGGGGCAGAATCACCTCTCTTGATCTGCTGGCCATAGTTCTTTTGATGCAGCTCAGGATGTGATCGGCCTTCTGGGCTGCAATTGCACATTGGTGGCTCATATCCAGTTTTTCATCCACCAGCACCCCCAAGTCCCTTTCCACAGGACTGCTCTCCAGTATATCCTCTCCCAGCCTATACTGATAGTGCTGGTTACCCTGGCCCAGGTGCAGGACCCTGCACTTGGCTTTGTTGAACCTCATAAGGTTCATCTGGGCCCACCTCTCCAGTCTATCCAGGTCCCTCTGGATGGCATCCCTTCCCTCTGGCATATCAACTGCACCCCCTAGCTTGGTATCATCCGCAAACTTGCTGAGGGTGCCCTCAGTGCCACTGTCAATGTCATTAATGAAGACGTTAAACAACACCGGTTCCAGCACAGACCCCTGAGGGACACCACTCGTCACCTTCCTCCATCTGGACACTGAGCCATTGATCATCACTCTCTGGATGTGACCATCCAGCCAGTTCCTTATCCACTGAACAGTCCACCCATCAAACCCATAATTCTCCAATTTAGAGAGAAGGATGTTGTGGGGGACTGTGTCAAAGGCCTTGCAGAAGTCCAGATAGATGACATCCATAGGTCTACCCTTGTCGACTGATGCAATCACTTCATTGTAGAAGGCCACTGGGTTGGTCAGGTAGGACTTGCCCCTAGTAAAGCCATGCTGACTACTAATAATCTAAGCAAGCTGATTTCTGAGGGATTAACAGACTGTGTCATCTGAAGATAGCCAGTTTCTTTCTATTCAGACTCCAGCATTTGTACAGCTAACTCATGTGACTATAAATAGTTAATCCAAACAGCTTTTCCTCCTTAGGAGAAATCATTGTGCTTCAGCACTGAAAAACCATTCACTTTTCACAGCATGTTAAATCATGGTGAGTTTTTAAAGGGGCCATCAGTGTTCTAGATTTACAGCTGGCCCATTGCAGGTATTTACTCGCAAATGTTCACTCTGGTTTCACTCAGGAAAATCCACTTTCTGAATGAAAAGTAGAATATTACACAAAAGCAAATATTACCATTGGCAAGGTAGAGATCACCTCCTTGTCTCATTCACTGAGTGAATCAAATCTCTCTTACCCTAAATCAATAGAGGAAAGGAATTAATTCCCTTTAAAAATAGAAAATTAAATAAGACAGACTTATTCCTCCAGAGCTCTTACTCTGTTAACAGCTTATGCTGTTGTGAATGAAGTTACTCTTTAGAGCACTTGTACAGTCATTTGGGGGATTCTAAGCTTCTCTAGCTAGTTCTCAGTGCCTTTGTTTCCCAATGTGAATCTAAGAAATCTTCCAAATAAGAGAATTCTTGCGTAGGTTTACACTTCATTGCCTTGATTATGCTATTTAGGAAAAAAACCACAAAACCAACAAGCACCCCAGTCTTTTTATATCTCTTTGGCAACATTTCTTCCTGATTTCCCCCATCACTCAAATAGCTTCTTTGATTGGACTTGTATCTTTAATTTCCCTCTTTATTGCTATATTATTTCTTTCCCTTATTCTTTTCCTGTAATATCAGTATGTCTTTGTATCACATACTTTCTATTTAAAGAAACAGCTTTCCTAATTTCTTTTTTACTTAGGTACTGTTTGCATTTCTGAATTTTCTGTATATGGAGCTTTTCCCACCGCACCTGTTTTCCTTCTGACTCCTCTCCCTGGGCTCATATCACAGCATTTTGTGGCTCAAGCACCCAGCTCTTGCAAATAAACTGGCCACTCAAATTTCTTTTTTAGCATCTGTCTTGGGTTCCCCCCCCCCTTAATCCGTTTCTACTTAGGAAGGCTTCTTAGAGCCAGAAAATTGGCATGCAGTACCCATTCTGCCCACTCAGCTCTGATGTCAGCCCTTCTGCACCCAAGTTTCAGCATCTCAGAGGGTTATATGCCACACATATTTTTAATTTTTTTTGGTGTGTGTGCATCTCCCATTCTTTATCTTTACCTCTAACTCAAATTATTTTTTTTTCTAATTAATAAGGTCATCTCAACAGTAGGAAGTAAAGTTGATATGATGCATTGACTGTGCCACAACCACTGAAAAAGTATTTGAAATTCTGTTAAAATGGACACCTTTCATGGAAACAAGAAACATCTCAAGAAATGGTGTCTCTTGGAGATTCCGAGAGAGTCTCCTAACTCTATAAATTGTACCATAAAAAACAACTACAACATCATATTTCCTAATAATCACCATGTCTGGCACAATGTTTTGAAGAATGATATCCAGAGATTTCCTTATGAAAAAAATTACATACCACAGTCATCTTGCAATAATATCTAGGGAGCTAACTCTTCAATACATTCAGATTTTCATTTTTGTATATCAGAATACATACAAATGTCTTTATTTGCAATCATCTTATGATCAAAACATAGAAAATATATTGATACATGTACATACTAGTATTAAAGGGAATTGTAGGTCCAAAGCAAAGACTACCTTCTGAAGGAAACTGGTAAATGCATAGTATATGCTGTGTAGCATAATTCT
>VYZX01027755.1:0-15506 GCA_013401335.1 Brachypteracias leptosomus | reverse complement strand
GTAGGACAATTATTGCCTGTAAAGTTCCAAAATCCTGCATCTGGATGATCGTAGTTCTCCAGGCCCTAGCCTGGATTTTGGTGGAGCAATTATGTCTGAAAAATTCTCCAAATGCCTGGTTTGGCTGAAGATATGGTAGGGCAATTAGTGAGGAATTATCTAAAGTGACCTCTGGATCTTGGGCCTGAATGCCTGATCTGGTCCAAATACTTGGATGATGGTAGGACAACTGATGATGGATGAAAATGTTTGTGTGAGAAGATTGTACAGGTGATGAGAAGCACTTGTGTGAAAAAGACTGTGATAATGAAGATAACCACAAAGGAGTTGGGGACAGCGATGAGCAGAACTAACTTTGGCAAAGAGATGAAGTGGACTTTGATAATGATGTGGATGGTAAAGAGATAGTGCTGCAGAACTTCACTATGTAATGACAAACCTTGAGGAGAAGCTAGCAGATGAAGTGGATAGAAAGCATTAAACTATGAAGAGTGTATGTAAGTGGTAACAGTGAAGTGAAGTTTGTATAAAATGTGAAACTTCTTGTTGCTGTTTGTGTGGTAATTCTGCCATGTAATGGGTTTTTCCTTTGCTGCTTAAGGAAATTGTATGTATAGTAATTGGAAAACTGTGCCTCTGTGCTTGGGGGTAGTATGGAGGTTGTGAATCATCCATAGGTCAGGGGACTGAAGGAAGTGCTGGGGCCTGGGCTGGGGGCCCTGAGTTGGAGTTTACCTGTGGATGAGTCAAAACCCAGTAGTATGTTTTGTTCCCCAAGTGGTTTCAGGTCCCAGAGGCAGAACCTGGCCCAGCTGTGAGGTCCTGCCTTCCCTCAGGTGATCATGGTTGGGGTGGTAGTTAAGGACAGAGATATATCAACCTGCAACCAATCAGGTTGAAGTGAGTTCCTGTTGAGGCCAGTCAGAGTGAGTTCGTGTTGCAGGCAGCTTGCTGAGCTGTCTATCAGTGGTGTGTTCCCCTTTAGCTGATTCAAGATGGAGAAGAGCAAACAAATAAAGAATAAAAGATGAGGGTATGCTGAAGGAGAGCTAGCAGCACAGGAATAAAGGTGAAAATGCAAGTTTAAGTTAGTGTCTTAACTGCCATTTCCTCAATATGAGAAGAAACTAGTTTCTAGGCTGCTTATGAAGTGATAAAGGATGAAACTGGATTTGCACACACAGGATTCAGTATGCCTGTATGTCCTCTCGTGCCTGAATCCTCTTGTGCTGACATTCCACCATCTGAATAAACTACAGCTTAACATTCAAACAGAAATATTTGACCTCTGCTCTGAGCCTGCCTTTTTCAGTGGTAGGCAGTAGTTGTGCCACAAACATACCAATGTCTTGAATTGTTGCAACTTTTGGTTTTGATACAACCTGAAGGAGGTTTATTGTATTTTGGTATTGAAGTCAGTAGACTATTACTGCTGCTTAGTTTTAGGAAGGGTGTCAGGGTCTTTCCAGTACCTTGTCCCGTGCTTCTAAAGATATTTCACTGCAGATTTCAGTCCTTTTTCAGAAATGTGCCCTTTGCTCCATTGCAATTTGGTATCAGTGTCACATTTTATCTGGAGTTATTTCAGTCCTGACACAGAGTTTACCTCGTTCTTCCTCTTAACCTTGATTTTAGGCATTTTAAGAAGTCCTGGACAATTTGAAATTGCTTTCAATTTTGAGTGAGAGTTGCATACTGTAAAGTACTAGATACGTTCATGTGGAGGTTTGCAGCTGGACTGCAGGCCTCAATAATATTTTTGACCTTGACGATTTGAAACCGTGCCCAGGAAAATGAGAGATAAAGAAGTACAAGGATGAACATGCAACCACAAGATAGGGATGTTGTCCTAACCATGAGCAGGAGTATGCAAAAGCTATTAACCAATAGACAGTATGCTAGTAATATGCTTAGCCAATAAATGAAGTACACAATATGTAACCTTAGGGATAAAAAGGACTGTCTGCAAGAAATAAATTTCAATGCTTGGATTACATTAGTCCATGTACGTGTTGTGCATTGATCTACCGCCGCAGGTTCATCAGCTGATTTAAGCTACAATTAGGGCACTTAAAATGTCTGATTAAACATACTATTAACTTCAATATTCCTGTGCCGCTCACAGTATGAATATATTTTTAATTCTTGTAATAATGATTTCTTAGTCTCTATAAGTGAAATGAACTTCACAAGATATGAAGTTTTGCCATTATTTTCATGAAGTTGTCTATCCTGTTTTATAACATGTTTTCAGGACAATGTCACTGACCAACAATAATATTTTAAATGATTGTATAGTAATACAGAACATATAGCAATGCCTGTGCTGTAATTATTATAACTTTTGTTTATATTCTATTTCTCAACAAGTACATCTCAGCATATGTGTTGGATTAATTATTAATTACAGTGCAACCAGCAGATACTTTCATGTCCTTCAGGTGTTAAGACTCCAGGGTAGATTGCAATGGTATTTATGGACTATAGCATATGCAGGGATTTTTAAACCTTTCGTAATATGTTTGTTTTGGCTATCTTAGGTTTTGTATGAGACTAAGTTTGTTTCATGTCTTATTTCATGGGAAGACGTGTTACAATTTAATAGAAAAATCTCATGGAAAATGAAATGCACAAGCATAGTATGCTGTGGCAAGGAGTCATAACTGTTGAATCAAAGTCAACTTTCAGCAGAATCCTCAGATGTCTTCTACTTAAACAAGTGTAATTTCCTACCCTCAGCTGTTTTATTTCTAGAGCTGTTCATAAAATGCTTGCTAGACTTTACTTTTTTTTTAAATGGGAAAAATATGTACTGCCCACTTTGGAGACAGAACTCTGAAACTTTTTGAAGTCTGTTCCTGTCTCCGTTCAGGGCTCAGAGCAACCCCCATGGAGCAGAATTAGTTTCACCCCTCTTCCCCCTCCCCTCTTCCCTCCCAGGGGAGGAAGAAAGGCCTCACACAAAGTTGGAAAATTAAGATCACAACTTTTAACAGGGAGTAACAAAAGGGATATCGGAGGAAGGGAAATATACAGAGGTAACAAGGGAAGGTATATATACAAATATATACAACACCGATCCTCCGATGCCACTGGATTTCTCCCGAGCCACGTGGAGTTGTAGCAGCCACACAGCCGTCTGGAGCCAGCAGCAATTCCAGCGAGGAGGGGGCGAGCGGAAGTTCCTGTGTCCTTTTACAGAGTGTGGCAGCAAGGGGAATGGAATAGCTGCTCCACCTGTCCCTCCCCTTCCCCAAACCTTAAACCACAACACTTCCCAATAAAAATACTCTCCAGACAAATCACAGAAAACTAAGATAAAAATTTTGGAAGTTACAGCAAATGAAATAATAATTTTGATTCATAACTGCTATGCAACTTTAACTGTAGTGATCATTGGCTATGTTTACACATTTGACTTTTTGAATGGTAAAACACAAAATTCTGAAACAGCATTTTCATAACACATTTCAAATAGTGCATATACAATATATTACAGACTTTTCAAAAGTGCTTTTTTATGTAGAGTATTTATACTTTTTTACAACACCCAAATATAGGCATCTCATTTGAGCTCTTATGTGACAGAAACAGTCAGAATAGAAGAGGGACCAGAAATAGCTGGGTAGTAGCCAGTAGGGAAAAGGAAAGTAAGTATGCAATTTCATGAAATGTCATATAAAGATAGAGATGGCTAGATAGAAAGAGATAATACAGACATAAAAGTATCTATTATGAAGAAATATTCCCACTTTCCTGTATTCTTTATTTTTTCCTCATACATTTCTTTGCCATCCCTCACTCAGCTTCCATGTCTATTGCTGTATTCTCTGTTGCTGTGTCACATTCATACTTTTCCATTACTTTATCCTTCTCTCTCTCCCTCCTTACTTCTCTTATTTTCTCCTGAACTTTTCAACTACATCATTTTAGCTGAGATTTCAACAGATATTCTTTTCACTCTCGAGATTACCTCAAAATCTACTATTGCTCTACTCCATAGCTTTGCTATCAGCCTTGATAGTTTGTGCCTTGCAAAAGGGTTTTATTCCATTTGCTTTCTGAAATTCTACATGCTGAATGCTGGAAACAGCAAAATGAAATGGCTTTGACCTCCACCTTTTAACTTGGACTTCTTATTTCTGTGTTTTCTTAGCTATGCAATGCTTTCTTGGTAAAAAAGAAAGACAAAAAAACAAGAATACTTAACATATACAATAACCTGAAATCCAGAAATTAAACATTTACCTCCATATAAAGTAGGGGAACCTGGTGGATACATGGAGGTCCTAGTGGACATAAAGTTGAATGTAAGCCAACAATGCATCCTTGCAACAAAAAGACTAAGGTTTTCCTAGGCTACATTAGGAAGAGTGTTGCGAGTAGGTCAAGGGAGGTGACTGTTCCTCTCTGTTCAGCTCTGGTAAGACACATTTGGAGTGCTGGCCTCCTCAATAAAAGAGACATATGGAGATACTGGTGAGAATATAACAAAGGGCCAAAAAGATGATTAAGAGACTGGAAAATCTCTTATGTAAAGAAAGGCGGAGGGAGCTAGGACTGTTTAGCTTGGAGACTAGAAGGCTAAAGGGGATCTTATTAATGTATATAAATACCTGAAATGAAGGTGCAAAGAAGATGGAGACAGATTGTTTTCAGTGGTGCCCAGAGGCAGGGAAAGAGGCAGTAGGCACAAGCACTCCTGAAATACAGGAGGTTCTGTTTAGCATCAGAAAACACTTTTCTGTTGTGAGGGTGTCTGGGCACTAACATGAATTGCCTAGGGAGCTTATAGAGTCTGCCTCCTTGGAGATATTCAAAAGCTGTCTGGACACAGCCTGTGTGGAGCCTAAGACCAAGAGAGACCAAGTAATGAAATTCAAAACAAAACTATACTTCAGAAAATGTATTTCATATTAGTTTGGAATAAAGAAAATTAATTAAAAATAATTAGTACTCCATCAATGACTATAAAACTAATATCATTTATATAAATGTAGCATAAGGAAAATTATCTTAAGAATTTTAAATTGGTGTAAAATCACTGTAAAAATGCTAATAAAAATAAAAATTGCACTGCCTATTAAGGATTATATTTTCAAGACTTCAGATCATAAGTGCAGCATTAACAAGTGTATTAACTAATCAGTGATACAAGCTGTGCTATTACAAATACTACATATAGATGGACTTCATTTCTTGCAAAGTAGATAGTTCTAGGCTTTGGTCTATTTTTGTAATCTAATTAGACCATCTAAAAATTACAATTAGGAGATGTTTCCTTTTTTTTATTTAGTAATCTCAATCTGTCTGGCTTTCTCTTATGACATGTTCTTATTCTGAGGATAAAAATTTGTCATCTTTTATATGGGATGAGGGACAATTTCCCTTTACTTTTCTTCCCTTAACATTGCTACCTGTAATTTATCAAACATTCTAACTCCGCTGAAGGGCCTTCAAGAGATTTTTGTTTGTTTAGTATTATTGCAACTCCTCTAGCATTCTCTGTATTCATTTCCAATGTTTTCTGCAGGGTATGATTAGTCTTCCCTGGTGGGTTGACCTTGGCTGATTGCCAGGCGCCTACTAAACCTCTCTGTCACTCCCCTTCCTCAACAGAAAAGGAGGAGAAAATATGATAAAAAGCTCATGCATTGAGATAAGGACAGGGAGATCACTTACCAACTACCATCATGGGCAAAACAGACTCAACTTAAACTAGTTTAATTTTGTGGAGTAGGATAGTGAGAAATAAAAACGAAATGGAAAACATCGTTGCCCCACCACCTCCTTCCCAGGCTCAACTTCACTCCTGACTCTCCTACCTCCTCCTCCTAAGCAGTGCAGAGGGATGGGGAAGGGAAGCTGTAGTCAGACTGTAACAATTTGTCCCTACCAGTCCTTCCTCCTCATGTTCTTCCCCTGCTCCAGTTTGGGTCCCACCCAAGGGACACAGTTCTTTATGAACTTGTCCTTCATAGGTCCTTCCCACAGGTTGCCATTCTTCACTAACTGCACCAGCATGCTTCTTTTTCATGGGATGCAGTCCTTCAGGAAAGGACTGCTCCAGCATGAATCCCCCATGGGATTGCAGGTCCTGCCAGGAGCCTGCTCCAGCAGAGGCTCTCCATGGAGTCACATCTTCAGAGCACATCCACTCGCTCCAGTGTGGGGTCCTTCATGGGGTGCAGGTGGATATCTGCTCCACTGTGGACCTCAATGAGATGCAGGGGGCAAAGTGTGTCACCATAGTCTTCATCATGGTTTGAAGGAGGATCTCTACTCCAGTGCCTGAAGCACCCTCTCTCTCTGAACTCATTTCTCTCTGTCAGCTGGTACTGCATAGTAGCTTTTCCCCCCCTTCTTAAAAATATTATCACAAAGGCATTACCGGCATCACTTATTGGCTCAGCTTTGGCCAGCATCAATTAAACTGGTTCTGTCTGGTGTGGGGGCAGCTTCTGGTATCTTCTCAAAGGAGCCACCCCTGCTACCAAAACCTTGCCATGTAAATGCAATACATCTTTTTACTCAGGAAAACATCTTGCATAATTTTTTCATATATAATAAGAACTCATTGTTAGAAGATTTCAACAGAAATTTTTATAAGCATAGTATGGCTCTCATTGATTATTCTCAGTGCAAGTAGGATTGATAAAACACATTTCTTATCTTTGTGATATTATGCCATTATCTTACTTGGAAATCTAGGATAGATGAACTTAAATTCATACACAGAGTTTCTTACTGAATGTAGCTGCTGTTTGTGTCACTTCTCTGAATTTTTGACTACACATGAAGATGAGCTATGCTGGTTAACACAGTGTTAAGAACATTCTCAACTGTAGCTTAAATAGTTCTGCAAGGATAAATAGTATCTGGAAGATATCCAAATTTAAAGCAGTAGCTGGTAATTTTCTTGCTTTTAATTGAAGGTATGTGAATTATAAAAAGGGAAAATGTTTGCAAACATATTTGAATTTTATAATGAATTTTGCTCTCCATGCACACTATTTCTTACAGCATGTGAAAAATACTAGTAGAACAGAAAGCTGCTTCTTTTGGTCCTTTTATTCTCAAGTTCAGTTCTCCCTATATGTAAGGCAAATAGATCTTTTTTTTTGGCTTTGTCTAGAGCCTAGTGAAAAGTTATAATGGGAGAAAGAAAAAAAAAAAAAGGAAAAAAAAATCCTGTTTTACTTGGATCCTCTGGCCACAATTTATGTAGCTGGATTTTTCCAACTGGGTTTTCAAACACAGTAGCTTATTATGTGTATAAGATGTAGTGCAACATGGCTATGGTTTTACCTGCAGCTTCTAATTGATATGTTAAAAATGAAAAGAATAAATTATTTGTGATAAATCAGTGTGGATTCTACAACATTAATATCTTATGAATAGTTTCCATAATCTGAGGTGTTATTTCGATTTGGGTATTTCTGGGTTATGTTAGTATCTTTTTTTCTTTATTTTTTTTTTCCTTTCTTTTATTTTTCTTTTATAAAATATGTATCTTTTATTTCAAAGAGCAAATTGTCACTTGCAAATAATTCACACACTTTAAGGTAATAAATTAGTGAACACATTTAATCTGGGGATTCTTATGTCTTTCTAAAAGACACTTATTTTGTGCTTAACTATATTTTCAGGCTTTTAAGTACTCTGATATTTGGTAAAGATTGACACTTTGTAAATTTATTCTTTTAACATTAAGCCTTTGACTCTACATGAATTTCCTAAAACTGTTTAAACATATTTACATTTTGAAAGGGTCAATTCTATGATGTGGTGAAAGGCTATAAAACCATCTGCAGCTTACAACCTTAAGAATTCTAATAACCTGGTCTTTTCCTAGTCCTTCTTAAGTAATGGAAAATACTGACAGGAAAAGGTAGCAATACTTTACAGGAGTAGTAAATTCATAGTTCTATCATTTCTTATGAATGGCTCGTTTATAATATGGCTTTGTTCATGTTTCAAGCATGGAAAGTAGGTAGACAAGTAATTTTTGGACACCAAGATGGATAATAAAGGTGTGAATACCAAGCAGTGACTGAATCTACTTTGAAACTAGCTTTATGATTAAACTTGGTGTTCTTCATGCTTTATTGGCATTTATACAAGAACAGACTGTCAAAATATTGTATGTGATGTGGGAACTCAGATGCTTGGTATGATGAGTTTTTCAAAGGTGAATACACTGCTCTCAAAAAATGTTATATGCATCAGAGATTTTTTCTCTCTTTGTTCCTAAGAGTAGGAATTTCTGTAATAGCCAAGCAATTATTTGAAAAATTAAAAATGTAAGGGGGAAAGAAAAACAGACTTTTACAAAATAGGAAGCCAGACCACTAATTACGGAATCACAGAATCACAGAATGTTAGTGGTTGGAAGGGACCTCAAAAGATCATCTAGTCCAACCCCCCTGCTAGAGCAGGATCTCCTAGATCAGGTCACACAGGAACACGTCCAGGCAAGTTTTGAATGTCTCCAGAGGAGGACACTCCACAGCCNTCCCCACCCAGCTTTCCAACCTGTTCAGGTCACAAGGGATGGCAGCACAGTCTTCTAGTGTGTCAGCCACTCCTCCCAGTTTTGTATCATCAGCAAACTTGCTGAGGGTACACTCTATCCCTTCGTCCAGGTCATTGATGAATATATTAAACAGCACTGGACTCAAGACCAACTCTTGGGGGACACCACTAACCCCAGGCCTCCAACTAGACTCTGCTCCACCGACCACAACTCTCTGGGTTCTGTCCTTCAGCCAGTTTCCAATCCATCCCACCACAATATCATCCAATCTTAATCCACTTCTTAAGCTTGGCTGTGAGGATACCATGGGAGACAGTATCGAAAGCTTTGCTGAAGTCAAGATATACTACATCCACTGCCCTCCCCTCATCTATCCATCTAAAAGGCTATCAGATCAGCCAAGCATGACTTCCCTTTGTTGAATCCATGTTGACTACTCTGTTCCTCAACAGGCTATGAGATGGTCACAAGAACAAGCTGTTTCATCGCCTTTCCAGGAATGGAGGTGAGGCTGACTGGCCTATAGTTACCCGGGTCTTCCTTCTTGCCCTTTTTGAAGATTGGGATGACATTGGCCTACCTTGATTCCTCAGGTACCTTTCCTGTTATCCAGGACTTCTCGAAGATTATGGAGAGTGGCCTAGCAATGACCTCCATCATCTCCCTCAGCACTCGTGGGTGCATCCCATCAGGGCCCATGGACTTGTGGATGTTCAGTTTGCTTAACTGCTCTCTAATCAAATCCTCCTCAACTGAGCCAAAATCTTCCTTCCTCCATACTTTCTCTGTGGTCTTTTGGTCTGGATGTGGTACCATTAGTGTAGTCCCACTGATTTTATTTGGGCAACTCAATTTCTGTCACTAAGCATCTAATTTGCTCCTATAAGCATAGCCTTAAAACTCAGCTTAAGGGCAGAACAGTGGAAAAAGGCTAGTTGTGTGGATTTACAGCTTCAGTGTAGGGTTTTTTTGTTGTTATGTTTTGGTTTGCCTTAAATGAAGATATTTTATAGTTTTTAGTCATCTGAAATTTTGAATCTCTTTTGTCTTAATATGCATTCCGTATTATCTCATAATTTTGAAATGTTTCTGTATCTCCAAGACCATATAAGAGTGAGTCTGTTTTAAACAGAATTTTTATTATTAGTGCTACTTATAATTATTCTGTAAACATAGAACTCAGCACTGATGCTATATTACTGTTTAAAGTTGGCAAAGGACACAGAAAAGCCATGAAGCACAGCTAGTTCAAATTATAACCCACACCCGTACAAGAGGGTTACTATTCTTTAAGGTACTTATTGGCCTTTTCTATTGCTAGTCTTATTCTTTTTTGACTAAGACAATATTTATTTGCTCCATATTATGCAATATGTATTTCCATGCAGATTTGAAAAAGTAACAGTTCTAGCAGAAAGAAACTTCCTGAGAGTTACAGATCTGTACTAATTTCAGGAAATCAAGAGGATATGTGATAGAAATTAAGCTCAGAAAATACCTTATTCTCTTCTACCCTAGAATGAAAACTGATCTGCAACCCTCAAGTTATGGTTAAAAGAATTTCAGAGCTTTAGTGTTGCCGTTGGATAAATTAATGCATAATTTACTAACAAAGAAAACTCTAGGATGTGTATTTCACAGCACTGAGTTTCTGAATTATTTAATTGGAATATTTCTTGCTGTAGCAGATTTCTTTCCTGTATTCTAGTTACTATCTTACATTGTCTTCTAAAATGTCTACCTGGTATTCTTTTCATGTTAATTTAATAGCAGTAGCTCAGATAAATTAATTTCCTTTTTCTTTTTCAGTGACAAAATGAAGAAACCTCAACAGCCTTAAAAAATTAAAAAATAAATATTTATTTCTATACTCAATAGTGGAGGTGAGAATGGGAGAAGTATTTTGGGGTATATAACTGGCTCATGAAAAGTTTTTCCTTTATTTTTGATCACTTACTATTAGCAAATACTATCTGAGCTCAGGTGATAACTATACTTTGCATAAAGAACATAATTTGAAGGCTGATAGAAAAAAATACTATGACTTCAGGTGAATTTTTTATTATATTGATAATTTTAAAGTAATCTCAAATGAATTTGGAAAGATTAAATGTAGTTCCTTGCTACTTCAAACCTTGATGAATGACCTCCATGATGATGGGTTCTTTACTGTTTACTTTCTTTCCTTGCTTAAGGCAGGCAAATGTTCTCATTCATTTTTCATATGAATGTATCTTTGATGGAGGAGTTGGTGAAATGATAATCTGATTTAAGCATGTAATGTGGCTTGTGTGGGGAGAAGTAAGGGAAGGAGGGAAGAGAAGGGACAGGAGGCAGAAGGGAGAGAGGGGGAGGGGAGAGAAGGGAGAGGGGAGAAGGTAGGAAAGCGGGAGAGAAGGAATGCAAAAACTTCAAATGTAATGTCAGAATAACTTTACTGAGCATATGTGGTGTCTTTGTGTGTGAGAAAGAGAGAGGCATGGAGGGAGAGGGAGAAAAGAGATTATTAAAATGGAGAACAAGAAGATTAAAGTTTCCTAGCTATTTTGGCCATAATTCTTTAGAGCTTCAGGAGGAGGATCTGTGATGACAAGTTGTTAAGGTGATGAACATAGTTTGCAGCTTTTATAGCTACTACTATATGGAAGACAAAACACACTCTGCTATACCTACTTTAATAAAGGCAGGTTTTATTTTTCTGAAGTGAATGCTCTTTTTTTATCTTGACAAATGCAAATTCTGGTTTCTTCCCTGGATACTACACTCAAAATCCTGTTATGGAAATGTATTGGGTCTGGCTGAGCTGGAGTTGATTTTTCCCTACGGTACTTTGTGCTGGGAGCTAGAAGGGTGTTGATAACACACCTGTGCTGTGGCTACTCCTGAGCAGTGCTCACACAGCACCAAGACTGTCTTCAACATTTCCCCCACACAGTGGGATGGAGTGGGCAAGAACTTGGAAGGAGGCACAATCAGGACAGCTGACCCAAATTGACCAAAGGGATATTCCATACCATATCATGTCTGCTCAACAATAAATCTAGGGAGAGGAGGAGGGAGCCATCTGCTGTCCTTCAGAGCAACTGCTGTGTGTATTGGAGTCCTGCTTCCTGGGAAGGGGCTAGACATCGTCTGTTGATGGGAAGTAGAGAATAGATCTTTGTTTTCTTCACTTCCGCACACAGCCTTTGCATGGCTTTGCTTAAATGGCTTTTGTCTTGACCCACAAGGTTTTGGGCTTTTTCCCATCTCATTTTCTTCCCCCTTTCCCTGCTGAAGGATGAAGTTTGGGGGAAGTGATAGAGCAACTTGGTGAGCACCTGGTGCTCAGATAAGGTTAATCCACCACATGGGAAAAAATATACTCTTATGTAAAGCCAATAAATTGTTGGTATAGTTGAAATCTTAAGAGTCTAATCAAAGTGTTATTGGTACAGATTAAATGATTACAGAAAAAGAATGAAAAAAAAATTAAATACAACTATTATGAGAAAAATCTCAATAATGATGCAGTTAATGTGCACACACATTCAGTTTCTGCTTCTTTAGTCATTGTTCTGCTGCCTAATGGGATCTTAAATTTGTTGGTTTCTGTTTGCTAGAGTTGGGTAAGTCAATTCATCAAAATCTCACCTGCTTCCTAAAGGGAGTTTAATCTTGATAGTTTCTTCCTTCTCCTTCTAGAAAATGATTTGGATTAATTTTTGTATTCTTGTTAAAATACTTTTCCATCTTTCTCTTTCTTCATTGGTTCACCATCTATGGCCATTTTATGTAAGTTAAATTCTTTTTCTTTGTTCTCGGCAGTACTCTTAAAACCACTTTTGTTCAGTTTCAGGTCTGCATTTCTTTAACTGACTATGACTGAGTTGTTTATAGATGTGCGATCTTCAGTGCCAAGCCTGTGACCTGTTCCTTATGCCAGGCCCATGATCCTCTGTGCTACATCCTGTGTCTCCAGTTCTGAAGACCTCTGCTGTCATATCATGTCTATGTGTCTCTGCAATGCATTATCATGTTAGTTATAAATATCTTATGATGCACAGAATAACAAGTTATTACTACTATCTATATAAAAACTGTGGTGGAACGGTACAAAATAAAACAAATTAGACATTGCTTAGCCTGATTATAATTAGGAAAAGTTAGTTATAATTAGAAAAAATTACTGTTATAGTCAAACTAAGTAAAACCAAAAAATTCTGTCAGTTCAAAATAATTTCAGGCAAAGCAAACCTGACTACTCTTCATCCTGAGGTCTTCCAAACTCATTGTAATATCTGTGGCCTTGGCTTATAGTGTGCTGCTATTTGTATCAAGTTTTATAAGTGTCTTGTTTGTGTTTTTGTAAGGAAAGACAAATGTCAATATAATAAGGGTCTGGTTGGGATTTTTTTGTTGGTTTTGTTGTTTTGGTTTTCTTTTACAATGAGAAATAGTCTGTTTCTTGACTAAAAATCACTTCTTTGTTTCAGAGCAGGTCAGAATCTCCTTTCTTGTCTGTTCATCTAAAGTATAGTTGATGAAAGATGTAGTTGCACTTAAAAAAATTTCTTCGTTTGTTGTGTGTTGTACAGATTGTGCTTAAAGGGATGCACTATGTTTGAAAGGGGTTGATTCAGTGACTTCTAAGTTTTGAGAAAATACAATTTTTACGTATCTGAGAAAAGAATTTCTGTTATTTTCACTACGTACATGTCAGGACACTGGAGAACTAATGTCTCAATCTTTAGTAGTAGGACCACCCAACTTGGCATCGTCTCATCTGCAAACTTACTGAGGATGCACTCAATCCCCTCATCAAGGGGATCAAGATCATTGATAAGGATATTAAACAGGAGTGGCCTCAATCCTGAAATCTAGTGAAGACCACTTGTGACCTACTCCATAAACTTCCTTGGCACTGAGGTCAAGCTGACAGGCCTGCAGTGCTCTGAATCTCCCTTCTGGCACTTCTAATAGATAGTTTTTTCACATTTGCTAACCTCCAGTCCACTAGGATCTCCCTGGTTAGCCAGGACTGCTGGTAAATGGTGGAAAGTGACTTGGTGAGCACATCCGCTGGCTCCCTCAGTACCCTTGGATGGATCCTATCTGTTCTCAAGTGGTGTAGTAAGTCACTGACCATTTCCTCTTGGATTATGGGGGTTTCATTCTGCTTCTTATTCCTGTCTTCCAGCTCAGGGGGCTGGGTACCAGGAGAACAACTGGTCTTAGAACTAAAGACTTTAAAAAATGTCTTCTTTATATCTAGTAAGAATTTGCCCTCTTTTGGTTTAAAACCATTATCCCTTGTCCTATTGTAACATTCCCTACTAAAAAGTCTGTCCTCTTTCTTATAAGCCCCCTTGAAATATTGAAAAGCCACAATATGGTTTCCCCAGAGCCTTTCCTTCTCCAGACTAAGCAACCCCAACTCTCCCAGCCTTTCCTTATAGGAGAGATGTTCCATCCCTGTGATCATTTTTATAGCCATCCTCTAGACTCACTTCAACAGGGCCATGTCTTTCTTGTACTGTTCTAAATAATGCAGTTATGCTATTTAAGCTGTGCAAACTGACTATCATTTCAGTTTGGAGTAAACTGGACCTGGGTGGCCAGCAGGTTGAGGGAGGCGATTCTCTCTCTCTACTCCACTCTTGTGAGACCCTACCTGGAGTACTGCATCCAGCTCTGGAGTCCTCAACACAAGAAGGACATAGATCTGTTGAAGTGGGTCCAGTGGAGGGCCACAAAGATGATCAGAGGGATGAAACATCTCTCCTATGAAGATGGGCTGAGAGTATTGAGCTTGTTCAGCCTGGAGAAGAGAAGGCTCCAAGGAGACCTTATTGCAGCCTTCCAGTATCTGAAAGGAGGCCTATAAGAAAGATGGGAAGGGACTTTTTATGAGGGTTTGTAGTGATAGGATGAGATGGCTTTAAACTGAAGGAGGGGAGATTTAGATTAGATGTGAGGAAGAAGTTTTTCACTTTGACGGTGGTGAGTCACTGGAACAGGTTGCCCAGGGAGGCTGTATATGCCTCAACACTGGATGTGTTCAAGACTAGGTTAGATGGGGCTTTGAGTAACCTGGCAGAGGGGTTGGAACTAGATAATCTTTAAGGTCCCTTCCAACTGAAACCATTCTAGGATTCTATGATAATTTGCCTCAGGTCATGCTGATCAGAGCACACAGTTCTGAAATAAGTGCTGCTTCTCCATAGGAGCTTTCTACAGTGCTTGGTCACCATTGTCTTCTAAAAAGACATCTGATTTTTGCCAGCCATTTAAACCTCCTTCCAAAATGAAAACACAGTACTTGCTTCCCTTTAAACCAGCAGCCAAGAGAGGAGTTCCGTCCTTTTATATAATGCTAGCAATAGTATTTTCCTTTTACTCTGTTTCATTTCCTTCCTATTTCTGTGGGAATTCAAAACCACAGTTTCCACCACCCTTGAGATTATTCCAAACTCAGTGTTACAGACAGTTCTGAAATGAAGAGATATTCTCTATCCCTATTAAAACTGTGCTGTGGGGAATAAAAATAAATTGAGAATTGTTGGAAAAGAAGAGAGCATACAGGCAGTGGCCAGATAAGGCGATTTTTATGACACCATATCTAGGTCATAGCCCCAGACCTTTGTATTAAAATATGTTTAATAGAAATACAGGAACATTATTTGAAGAAATGTAATTAGAAAACTCCCTTTAGGTTCATCATCTCAACCATCACACTGCATTCTTGTTCTGGCTTCATCTTACTCTCTTTTCCTCTCCTTGATTAGTAAGTCTTTATTGTTTTCTGTGCAATCATGTACCTTCAATACTGAGCTAAAAAATTCTGATGGACTAGTTGAGAAAAGTGTAATAAATAAAGGCAGAGAATGAGCTAAACTGTTAAGAAAAGTATATTTGAAACACTACAGGCTGAGGATGATGTTAGACTTGTCTTTCTGCCTTCTTGCATATTGTCTTCGTTTAAGGCTCA
>VYZX01027754.1:7223-41173 GCA_013401335.1 Brachypteracias leptosomus | reverse complement strand
AGCTACCCACAGCATTCTGGCTTAAGAGTCAGGCTTCTGTTCTCAAGGTGGATTCAGATATATCGTGAGAGTGGGGATGTTTGTTTTCTCAGGTTTTATCTCTAGCACTTTCCTGGAAAGCAACAAGTTGAGCTAAAGGTTCCTCCTCAGCCTTCTTGTAGGCCCTCTTCAGATACTGGTAGGCCGCAATAAGGTCTCCCTGGAGCCTTCTCTTCTCCAGGATGAACAAGCCTGTCTTCATAGGACGTGACTGAATAAAGTGGAGGATATGTAGTCCTTGCAATGACTAGAGTAGGGCTGGAGCTGAATACTAGCAACAGTCAGAGGTGACTCAAGCCAGGTGTCTGTAGAGATAGCCTCACTCTGGCAGCAGTTGAGTGCCTCTGAAAGCCCACCACCTCCTTAACACTGAAGTCCTAAATGATTTATTTCACTCAGTGGACAAAGCTCTGGTAGGCTTATTTACCCTGTTTACAACAGAAGAAATACAACAAACATGCAAGAAGTTGCACTGTTCAGCAGGACACACTCCTACCCTCACAACTGAATGACAACCTGTTTATTAAACAAGACTGGTTATGATCCCATTATGGAACTAAAACAAAACAGAAGTTATATTACATGACNAAAACAGAAGTTATATTACATGACAGGGAACCCTACAGCAAAAAAAAAAAAAAAAAAAAAAAGAATTACCTGTAGTTTTCAAAATCAGAATCAGATATTTCAGGAGAAAAAGACTACTAAAATTGGAGATGGTAAGTAATAAATGTGCACATAAACAGCCAACAGATTCCTCTAAGTTTTATTGAAAATGTGGGAGTTCTTTGTACTTTCATGTTTTTAAAAATTCCTTTTTTTGTAATGGCAATTCCAGATGAGCATTAATCTGAACAGACTGAGAATTCATATTTAATGCAAGAAAATCTGAAGAAATTATCTACCAGTACCTCAGATACCACTACAACTGAAGTAAATATTTTCGTAGGGAAAAAATGGCATTCATGATATTTTCTGTATCTAAAGTAAGCACATAAGTACAAGTAGAACCAAACTCCTTTTCTCATGTGTTTGTGTGAACAAATACAAGCTATTTAGAGAGATTTTCTTGATATGGATTTTGTAAAAAAAAAATATTTTATTTTGTGGACATTTCTGTCTCAGAAAAAATATAGAAAATGAAACAGATTATATTAAATTAGTTGAACTTCTTTAAGGTTCTTGCAATTGACTGATTTGGGGGTGAGAACATAACCCTTCTTTCCACAGTGAGATCTATTCTGCTTTTTAAAGCTTCAAGTTCACTTCAGTTCTTAAATTAGGGGTGAAATTAGACACAAATATTGGCTCTGCTTATTGCAGTCGTATTTCTACAACAATACACAAGCAAAGACAAATTTATCAAAATAAAGCTTACATAACTATTTTCGTTTTGCTAGTAGTAGTTTCACTCACTGTTAAAAAAAAGGAGGAAGTCTTTTAAGTAAAAGTCTTTTTTCTCCTAAAATACTTAAAACAGGATTATTTTTTTTTTAAACTTACTAGTGGTTGGATTGCACTGTAAGCTCATTATAGCAGAAAAAGAGAGAAGCAAAAGTTCCTCTGACTCTGGAGGAGGATCAGAAGACATATCCACAACTCCCACACATCCACCATCCCTGAGGTTTACTCCCCACAACAGCTACTTTG
Organism: Brachypteracias leptosomus; assembly: GCA_013401335.1. Lineage (NCBI taxonomy): Eukaryota > Metazoa > Chordata > Aves > Coraciiformes > Brachypteraciidae > Brachypteracias > Brachypteracias leptosomus. Next base: position 39,484 of record VYZX01027754.1, on the reverse strand, counting down.
TGGTCCAGACCTGCAGCTGGGCAACCATCCTGGAAGTTACCCAATAAGCCCCTTTTATGCCCCTTCAATAGGCAAACAGCAAATTTCTGCTCTCTTACTGCTCCCTGCAGCGTGGCTGCCAGGGTCCAAAATGTCTGTGTGGAGATGAAACCCCACACCCGAAGGCTCACGATAGACAGAGATATCCTACACAGCTCTTTTATACAGACCCACACTTAGGGACAAGTACAACATGGTGCTTCACCTTCTGTTTTGCTGAGTGACTGTGAATGGTGTTGATTGTAAGAGGCTTACCATGACACTCACCCCTGTTATGAGCTGTATTATACACCAGAGCATTCCAACTCAGCGATATGCTACACTTACACTTTATCTATGCAGCATAAAGCTGAATGCACTGTTGAATACAAAATACTACAAAGGAGTAATAGCTCACAAACTGATCTTAGATACCTCACTACAGGTGCAGAGCAACTCCATTAAATCATAAACCAGAAAAAACCACATCCCGCTCAGCCTCTAATATGAAACTAAGTATTAGAGTTCTTCATTTACCAGATTTTTGGTAACAAGCCCATTGCATTACCATTTCTTTTTGATTTGGGGGAAAAAAAAAAAAAAAAGTAAGCATTACACTAGTTATTTATCTAGTAGAATAACTTTTTTAAGAGTAAGAGTTTTGGCACTGTTTCAGTTAAGCTTTGTAATTTGTCTTGTAACATTTTTTAGTATACCACATGCATAGAAAACTGCATTTCAAAGAACGGCAAAGCCACAAGTTACATAATAATGGCTGCAAAGTGGAATCCATTTTAACTTATAATAGGTATAATTAGCACAGAAAATTAATCACGTTATATTTCAGTCCATCTTTAAAATGTTCCAGATGCTTTATGCTTTCAATACTTCATTTGTATTTACTTAAATTCTTATTAAACAAAGTTTGTACAGGAACAGTACATAGACCCGACAGTTAAACACCAAATTGCTCATTTTTTTTACTAGGGTGACTCAACAGGAGAAAATTATATTCTGTTTGCTGCTCGCCTCCTCAAACAAACCAAACAAAAACCTCAGCTAACAAACTTATCCAAATATAGTGCCATACAGGAGGTGAGATGACATGACATGTCGTTCTTCTCTGTTTTTTTTTTCCTAAGAAACTGCATGGTTTTAGCAAAGTAAAGAAAATAAAAGCACAAAACAAAGTAAAAACCCTAATCCCTGAGATTCTCAAAGAGAGTCTCCTATGAATATTTCATCTTCTAAATCCAGTCTGAATTCCTCTGTGCTTACACTTCGTCCTGAAGATTATTCTCTACCTTAAAATTTTGGTGTCTGTTCCTAGATAAATTCTGGTTCATCCTTCCTGGTACAGCTTCAGTATTCCCACTGCTTTCCCTTTTGTTGACTGTCTCATCCTAAGTATTTTTCCACAAAAGTCACATCCCCCACCCGTAACTATTTTTACATCAGAACCTGTTGCCTACATGACCAAACACTTACCTACAATCCACTTTTCTCTATCAAGCCTAAGAAAAAAGCCGTGGTTCCATTGCCCATAGGAGAGCCTGGCTCAGTGCATGCAGCCAGCCTGAGGTCTCCTCCTGGAGCCTGACACAGACAAGTGAAGCTAGTGGAATTTACAGCACCACCATGACCTCTGCCTTTAACCTTGAAAAAGCTATGTTATCTCTATAGCACCCTTCTTTTCTCTGGTAACACAGACAGATTCCTTGTAGAGGTTTTTCAGCTGGAGAGAACTATTTCAATGATTATTATTCCTCTGGCTATTCTAATATGGAAATCTTCCCACACAAAATGTTTTTCTTAGCTGCAAATTATAACTCTTCTGATTTTTGATCCTTCTGCGATCTCCCCTGTCTGCACAACTTCATCCACCACACTAGTCTTTCACTAGTCAAACACAATAAATTGACAACTCTATTCCTGCAGCCACTATTGTCACTCTCTCCCACTTCCCTCTAACATGTTCTCCCTTCTCTTTTCAAACTCCCCAGTTGTATCTGGAGCTATATAATCTACCAAGAGATAAATCCTTCTGTTGATATTTTCTATTGCTTCATTTCTCTTCTATTTTTTGTTTGTGGCCCTGTCTGATCTCCCTTAAGAAGTCTCAATTCTAGAACTATTCCTTCTTATAAACTACTTGCTTGTGTTGCTCCTCCACTGCCTCCTCTCTCAATGAAGAATTTGATAAGGTAGCTTTCTACTTGTTCTCTGGCATCTCCTTGGACCAAGCATTTTGACTTTTTTCTACTTAGGTCATATCCAGCCATAGCAGAAAGAACTGTTTTCCACCAAGAAGCATCTCTTGTTTCTGACACAAGTGCAGTTCAGTACACCGCTGATCTTTCCATCCTCTTAGATCTGTTGGTTCCTCGGTCTTCTAAGCTAAGTGGAGCAAATTATTAAGAAAGTCCTTGGTGCATGGAGACAGCATATACACATTCCAGCCTAAACAGCGCTTTGAGGTACTTAGACAAGCTTCGTTACTAAATAATCCAAGCACTTAACAAGCTTTAGGTATTTATCCCCACAACAGCCCTGTAAGAGATCCCTATTTTTACCTGATGGGGAACTGAGGCATAGGAAAACTACTTATGCTACTTAACCACAGGATATCTGTGATAACTCAGGAACCAAAGCTAAGTCTCTGATAACCCAGACTAGAATGTTAATCTACAGACTATTCCTCCCACTTCCTAAACGATAAGGGTTCAGCAAATCTTATGTATGTATTTTTTCCCTCTGCTGCTCTTGGAGTGATCTGTGCATAGATGAGCTATTTTGGCTGGTTTCAAAGCAAAGAAATAGGGTGTCTTTTCCTCCCTCTATACACCTTTAGTCAGAAATTGTTTAGTCATTTGTATTTTGCTGTGTGTAGCACTTTTAATTTTATTCTTTGATACAATAATAATTGATGTCCCTATAGCTATTAAAAGATGCAGTTAAAGAAAAAACAACAGATGATGGGAGAGAAGAAAGGAATGTGTTATATGCGGTTTCTGAACAGAATTCCAAAGCAACTGTGAAATCTATGCTACTTCCAGTACCATCTTGTTTCTTCTAATTATGAATATCTTTTGTACTGGTTATACCTGTGTGGTTTATTTTTATGTGAAAAAGCATTATTCATTTTCTATCACCTATCTTTCCATTTATATTTTAATTACTAAAATATTTTCATTCTACTCACATCTCTGAACTTAGATTTTTATGTAGAAAGGTGGGAGATGTTGGCCTGACTACTGTGGATCCTCAAACAGCATTTACAAAAACTCAGCATACATTTGGGTTATGTGAGCAGACTTATATTAAACAAATTACACATCCTGCAGTAGACTTCGGCCAAAATGAACTTATGGTATACCAACACTTTAGAGCCTCTAGAAATGTTTGTTTCTCTTCAGAAACCTTAATCCAGCACGTTACCTTAGACCTTCCCATCTTGTATCTTCAGACTTCCTCCTGGCAGCCAATGTAATAACTTACCCCCTGCAACAGTCAGTGTGCACAGCAGCACAAGCAGAAGCATTGTGCCTTCCTTGTAACCTGAGTCAATCCACCAAGGAGGCTACACCAAGGCTGTGGGGTTTGGTCTCTACAATCTAACTTTCTCTACCACTGAACATCTTACATAATATCCAACATATAAAGCTAAACTAACGTAAAGTTCAAGGTTCAAGATGAACTACAAATCATTAGAAGTTCTTTTTGGGAAAAAAAAGAAAAAAAGAAAGTGGACCATTTTCCAGTGGTATAAATATTTCTTTTTCCTGTGGACAGGTAGAACTTTGGGAACTAAAATGTTTTTGTTCCTCATTAAACAAAATTACTGTTTCCTAGGATTAAAACTATCCAACCTCTAGATCCATGTTTATGTGAATTTCAAAGCAAACCAGTACACTTTCTAAATAGCAGCAAATTAATTAAACAGGCTAACTGCTTCAGACTGAGTGCTTTCCACACTCCATGAATTAATCAAGTCTATCTAAGTCTATTGTTTATATTCTTTAAGTTTCTCAAGGGAAGATGGAAAGAATCCTGACAATGTGAAGTCCATCTAAACAACTTAGGCTGGACCTATATACTGCTTGCTTGCTCCTGTCCCTATGACAAAATATAGTTTGTGCACAGGTGGAAATCTGAACATCTGTTATCTAGTTATAAACTACTAAACAATGTCAGGAATGTTGAGAATAGCAGCTTAAAATTAAGTCACAGGAATGGGAAGAAATGGCCAATTGTGCTGCTGGGAAGAAATAGCTAATTGTGTTCCTAATTCATTTAATATGATCATGAAACTAGGTTTGTATAGATGTATAAGTATTACTGTAATGAACAAGTAAAAGCAGCTGATATTCTACTAGGAGCACTACTCCTACACTGCTGGGGACATGCTATGATGTTAGAATACACAGGCAAGCCAATTTTACCAATTTGAATTATCTCTTTCTTCCATGCATAGATTAGAGCCACAATGTCAATTTATATGTAAGAGTACATCTAGATGAAATTACTTCAATTTATGGATGAGTGCCAAGCCAGGATTTCTAAACTGGGTCAGGCTGAATTAAAAGGGTAAAAAGAAAAAAAAGAAACATTCAAAACAAGGCCCTGCATGCCATGAAGTTTGGCATGATCTTAAACCATAACAAGGCCATGAATGAGCGTATGGCATTCACAAGTACCGACACGTTAACATTTAGCTTGGTACAACTTACAGATGGCAGTATTTTGCCACAGCAGGGAGATGATCTTGGCAGGGAGGCACAGAAAACATAAACACTGAAGTTTTTAGAACTGGATTTTCAGAAACTGGCCTCCATATTTGTGACATCTGAAGCTAGTCTGAAAATAAAGCCTTTAATTTCCTCTGTAGCTGTTGCCAAGAATGCAAGGAAACCTTGAGAAGAGGAGGAGGAGGTGAATGAAGCAGGCTGTGGAAGGTAAGGATTCTCAGCAGCAGCGAGGTGCTGAAGTGTCCTCCCAGAAAATACTGAAGATGGGTTTCCTTCTGCAAGGCCAAAAGCTCAGACTACCAAAATTAAATCTTAAGTACCAAAAAATCCCATTACCCAATATATTTGCAGAGGCTAACACTCTAAAGTACTCAACAACGCAATATCCACAAAGTCCTTCTAGCAGTAGAGCTTGCTTCTTTGTGAGTTAGTATTTGCTTTCCCAGATTATATCTACCTACAAAACCATTTTACCATAGCCAAAGAAAAGAAAAGATTGGCTGACTCAAAACTGGCACCAATAAAAAGCTGGATCTCAGTTAGCAGAAACCTAACCTTGCTTTCTGAATGCCCCAAACATCAGTCAGGGCTGCAACAGAGAATCGACTTCTGCATCTCCATCACTGTTCCACTAGGGACTGCAGGGGCAAGGTCAGAGCCATGAGGCTGCCAGGGCAGTGCAGTATTCTCCCTCTCATACTCCTTCCTGCTTCCCCCAGTGAGGCAAGCTGGGCCAGGCTGGGGACAGTGACCTGAGTAGGTAACAACCCAGCCATTCCCAGTTGCCACTGGAGGCCCTGGGCCTGGCCAGGAAGGCAAACCCCGAGATGAGATGGGACTGGATGAGGGTCAGGGTGGTTCCTGGTTCAGTAGGGCTCAGGGCTCAGCAGAGGGTTGGTATGTTGGGACCAGGGCTGAAATGCAGCTTTGAGGAGGAGAGTGAGCCCCATTAAGGTTTCTCACAGCCCTCTTTAAGACTGGATGCCCACGCCCTGAGCCAAGGCAGTCAAACAGATGGAGGTGGGAATGGGATGTGCTCAAGATTGTGGAACTATAATTTGTACTTATAGAAACATGCACTACACACTACTTGTCTTCTGAGCATGCAGACAGCAAATAAACACAGTGCCAGCTTCATTGCCTCCATGTCTTGGCCAGACTCACCAAGTCCATGAAGGACAGTGGTGGTTCACTCTCTTCTTCCAGCAGAAGGATTTATTTGTAACAAATTCCCACTCCCTCTAGAAAAGAGGAGCCAGAAGGGATGGTGAGTCACCACTGCCTCCCTGCAGTGCCCCTCCAGCCACACCACTGTGCCTCATCCTCCACACAGGAGAACTGGTAAAATCCCACATGATGCCTGAGAAATTTCTACTTCACAGTCTCTTACTAAAAGCAACGTTTACTATCTAAAGGAAAGAGAGCAACTGCACAAACTGCTTTACAGTTTGATGTGCAAGACTCCTAGCAAACATACAAACCAGACCTCCAGCCTTCAATAGTCCAGTCTTCATAGCAGTGCTCCTCAGTCTACTAACTAAAAGCTGCTGGTAGCCTGTAAGATATTACAAGATAATCTCCAGAAATATTGTAGGATTTAAAAACTGAGAAAGAAGACAATATACACACATCCCTGCACATGCAAGCCAGTACACAAACAAGTGGGGAAAACAAACCTCATAAAAGAGCATCCAAAGTTTTGCTTCCTTTTTATCTATTGGTAAATTGAAAAACACTGTACTACTACTGAAGAGGAAGCTCTTTGGTCTGTGTTCTCCAAAAGGTTCTGCGGTCCTTTGATTAAATAAGATTGGGAATCACTACTATAAAACACCCATTACAGTAGCAGCTGAGGTCTTCCTGAGTAAATTAGATCGGCACTGTACAGCACTGACTAAACTGAAAGGAGCTATTTGCTCTTCAACTCAGACTTTAATGTTTAAAAAAAAAATGTTGAGAGACTGAAAGAATGTTTTATAACAATCACCCTGCTGATGGCAGTGGAAATACTTTATAAAGAAGTTCTCTGGAAGATATGTTGGGAGTTAGTCTTTCATATGAGATAATCATTTACTGAGCATACTATTTTAGAAAGCCAGCTTGTCATTTTGCAGCATTCTTCTTGACCATTTTATGTTTAAATAAAGCCAGTCAAACGATCTTCTCAGTTCTGATAGATTTTGAGATCTTTATTTTATATCTTTACCTTTTTATTAAGTTTCCCAGATCCTGAAATAACAAATATTACTGCTATCATAAGCAAACTAGTCACTCTGCTACCATGCATAAGCAATCTAGTCCCACTTTCCTTATGACATTTTCCAGGTTAAAGAAGAAAGCTAAAGGTTATATTAAAGTAATAAAAAAAAAAGTTTTGCATCCTGATCTTTTCCTCCTCAAGAGCTCTTCCCAACTGCCATTAGATATACCTTCAGCTTCCAGACTGCAAATCCTTCAAAGGAAACCCCGCCTGAACCCTACCCATGAGGCAAATGAGCAGAGTAGCCATGAGCAGGGTGGTACATGTCACCTGGTAGGCTATGCAGCTAACAAAGTGAAAAGTAGCTTCTACTTTTTTGCAACAGAATGCCAGTCTACCTTAAAAAACTGCCCAAAGCTCATCAGAGATGGCTAAAAATTCCAATACTTTCTCTAGTGAATTGCTCAATACCCTTTTCCTTAATCTGCACTAGATGCGAGCTTTTTAAAAAATGAGCAAGCATGACTCATTTTTATGACCAATGCACCATTCGCAAAATGCTTTCCAACCAGATTGCAGTTCAAATAAGACATGTGTATTGTTGCAAAACAAAATATGCTGGCTGAACAGAATGTATTCATCTATATTAGTTTTTCTTTCTAAATCCAGCACACTGGGAGCTAAATTAATCTGCTGAGTGCTAAATTCATCTACTGAGAGCTACTGTAGATTCAGGGAAATGTTTTGAGTGCTGTAGCAAACAAGTCTCACTCATTCAGGAGCCCTCTGTGGGCTGTTGGTGTTTTAACCATTTTGTTGGCTTTCAAGCAAGCAAGCAGTTGATAGATGAGGAAAACGCTCATTGATTTTCAGTGGCAGCCCTACAGCCAATCAGCCCTAGAATGAGGCACAATCATGAATCTCTCCAACTATGCATATTTATATGCAGCTGTCATACCTTCAAGTCTCCAGTGAATACAAAATGCCTGTGTGGCCACCAAGACGCACACTGCTATCCTGCATCCTGCTCTCACTTAACTACAGTAGAGGAAGATGGAATACACAGAAATACATTTCAATTTCAATTTCCCTAGCTAGCCCAGTAAAGTATATGTCTAATACAAGTATACTATACCCCTATAAATTCTTAATCCAGGGGAATTTTCAATGGGCTACATCATTTAAAGGAAAGAAACGTCATGAAAGAATGTATTTTTGGTAGGGTAGGCTGAGATACAATATAGTAACACAGACAAGCTGTCTTGCCAACAGTGTCAAACAGCCCCATGGTATTGAGGGAAGGTGCAAGACGTATCTTGTGACTGTAACTCCTCAACAGAGAAATGGGGGCAGGGGTTAGGGAGAGTGACATGGGGTTTTCCTTTTGACTTAGCAAACTTCAAGAGTTGAAAACATACCAAAAAAGGGAGAAGTCTGTGGAGCTGAAAGAAGGAGGTCCTAATACAAACACAGGTAGAGAAAATGCTCCATGAAAAAGAAAAACCAGAGATCTGGCACTTGGCAGAAGGCTACTGAAGTAAGTACACTAGGGAATCAGAGGGGGCTAGCTAGGCCATTTAATGAACAAGCCATTAGATGTCTACTGAACTAGAATGACATTTTAAGTTGTTTCTTACAGTCTACGGGCCTGATTTTACACAAAGCTTCCGCAGACATGTATCAGAAGAAAGCCAAAGCCAGAACCCAAAACGTGCAACATCCAAAAGGAATTGAAACAAAGCCTTCACCCTTCATGTACAGGTGAGTGTGGCTGCTTCCGGCCAGCTCCACACAGCTGGGCTCACTGTCACATTCCCTTGAGAAAAGTCCACCCTAGGAGCTCCCTAGGGTTATTAATTTACACAGGAAACTTACCCTTTCAAGTTCTGTTGGACCTTGCTGCACAGGCAGAGTCACACTTGCAAACAAGGATGCACACAAAATGTTAAAATCGAAAATCATTACAATCTGAAGCCATAAATAAAAATCATGTTTATATATACTTTTCAAATGTCTTCATTGAGTTGTTGGAAATATTTGCATTTGCTACTCCCTTGCAAGCAAGCCATGCTGAGACAAATAGGAGGAAAAAAAAGAACAGGATAGAGTATTTTCACATCTGGTATATACAATTGAAAAAGACTACAATCAGGTTTTATTTATTGTGGCAATCACATATAAACTTAACTCCTACTATGAAATTATTTTCATATTTTCAGTTTCAAAGAACAATAGAAAAAGACTTCCACTAAATGCCAAAAAGAAATCTCCTACATAGTATATATATGCTAAATAAAACTGCTAATCTGAGAAAGATTGTTACAGAAATCTACATCATTATGAGATCAAACTCCAAGTGGTATTGTATCAAAATGATGAAAATCTTGTATGGATCAGGAAATGAAGCAAATGGACCTATTTTATCTTCAAGTTTATCACTGAAAATGGGTTTTATGATTTGCTATGCATAGTTAAAGTGCTACCCAGACAAATTACAGCTGCTCTTTTAACCTGAACATAAGATGGCACGGTTCCAGCCAATCTGAAGTACGGTTTCTAGGCAGGATGTCAAATCTCAGTCCCCTGGGTTCCAGAATGATGGATTGAACCTTGAAAGTTGCAGCAGAGCAGCATATGTGATTTCTGTACTGTATTTTGATCACTCATGAATATATTAAAGCATATCCATACACGTTATTCAAAGTTTCAGTTTATTGTTTTAAACCATCATTTGGGAAAAAAAGGTATTTTTTTACAAAGGTAAACAAATAATAAAAATGCAATGCTAATTTAAAGGTAAAGAACTGGTTATAAATTTGTTTTTTCTTTGTTTACTGAAGAGGACATGAGGTAGTAATGCAGTCAAAAGGGCACCATTTTAGAAGTCAGCTCTCCTCACACAACTATTAGCATATACTGCTTACCAATTAAATTTAAAAATTAAAATAAAAAAAAATAAAGTCACGGTTTTTTGTATTATCAACTACCACAAGTACATAACAACTATTAATCAGTTTTAAAACAGTTTTTGGCATGCAAATACACTGTCCAAATGTTAGACATCAGACACACTTCTCCACCTGCTCATTTTGATGCTCAAAATGTTGTCATACCACCAGTTCCTTAATTTATTTCCCTCTCTTTTATGTCCCTTCTACTTTCAAGAACTGTTTCCTTGCAAAATCAAAATTAAACCAAGGAAAGATATCCCCCAAAATGTCCCTGAGAAAGTGGGAGGAAGGTGGAAGGTACTAATATCACAGGCAGAGACTATTGTGGACACTGTCCTCATTGTGTGCTTGAGGAGAGGCTCCCTGGGAAGCAACATCTCCTGCTGTATGCAGGGTTCAGCCTGTGAGAAGCATCACAGTACAAGAAATAAATATGCTAATGACATCATCATATTGCGTGCTAAACCTCACTGAAACCTTTAGCTGACCAAGATTCACATTAATACACACTGTAGAGGTTTCAGAATCAGGAGCAGAGCAAAGCTACTAAAAGACTGAGGCAGCTCCAAGGGGAACATACACTTTTAGCAGAAGTAAAGATGAAAACAAGGAGTGGAAAGTCAACATGCAATGATCTTATGAATAATTTGCACAACTCAGCGTTTTAAAAGCTCCTAATTTACATATTTTTCAGCTAGTTAATGTCTGCCTCCAGGACATGTTTTTAAACATGGTATTAACATTGTGAATTTTCTGCTTTTACAACTTCTATGGGTTTATCCTTGAGAATATTCTGTTTTATTATGACAATTAAAAAAAACAACTTGATTTTAAATTTAGTGACAGAGTTATTAACTTCTAGCTTAAGAGTGGTTTCAAATACTACACTAAATACTTATTATTTCATATTTAATACTTATTCATTCCATATCTTACATTATGGAGGTCTGAATAATACAATTTCAGAACCTGATTAACTTGTGTTTCTGTAAGATTACTAGTTTAAAATAACCCTTAGTTTTTAAAGTTCATAACACAGATAAACATTTTATGTTTCTAACACCATTTTTGCCTCTACTGAACTTTTCATAAGAAGGGCTATGAAGAAATGCCTTTTAAATTGAAAGCATAACTACACTGAAGTTAAAAGGGAGTTTCAGTCAATTTCAAAATTAATTCAATAGATATTTTTACTAAAGGTGTGGAAAATTAAGAATGTGACTGTCAGGCATTACTTGGAACTTGCAGGCTTTTGAAAATTTGTATTTTTGAAATTTGATTTATTCTATATGCAAATGGTTACCAGGCAAGCTGCCTCAATAAGCAGTTCACCTTTTTATTAATGTCATAAATCTATGTATGTTGCCATGATATGCAGCCCATAAATAAATCTCCCAAAGGAGTTAGGTAAAGCTATTAATTTAACTATAACATTTGACATGAGGAGAACTATAGTTAATTGATTACAGTCTACATCAAAAAGACTTTTGAACGAAATCTGTCTAATGTAAGGTGCTGCTGCTGCTGTTGGCCCTTAATTCCTTCACTCAATGAATTACCATTAACAAATTATCTCACCAGTTCCTCAACAATAGTATGAATTTGTCTTTTATTTCTAATTGGATCATTTGGTATTTTAATTGGACAGATTTCCAGGTTTATGATCCTACACTTTATCATCCTTATTTTTAATTTGGTGTCAATTGCTGTACATTTGTTTCTTTGTTGTTTTGTTCTTTGACATCTTACAAAATGGGAGACTGAAGCCTTATTCACTAAAAGTTAAAGCGGAGAGGGCGCAGCAGCAGTAACTCCTCCAAACTGCCTTTCCAGCACTTCTAGAAAACAAAAGCAAACAAAACAAAAGGCTACATACCTTTCTGCCTGTTCAGCCATCAAATAGTCTACTGAGCAAAGTACAAGCTGCAGAGGTTGGATCCCTCGATGATACAGACACTGGGACTACAAACATTTCAGTCTACACATGGGCAACCGGGAAGTCAGGAGATAGCTTCAGGTCTCCGCCTATGTGCTTGGCACATGCTCTGACTCAGGCTTTTGCTTATCACATCCCAGCAATGAAATTCTGATTCTACTGGAGTCAATGGCAAAACTCTTTTTCAACAGGGCCAAAATTTTACATAAGTTTATTACTGATTTTATAGCAGTGACAAAATCTGATATCCTATTACCAAACTCCTAAGACACCAGCTGCCCTCCTGTTTAAGATCACGCAACAGCATAATGTTTTTCCAATTATTAAATAGATATTTGTAACCATAAAAGGGAAAACACAGAAATAAAAAGGAAAGAAAAAAACAAAATAAAGGACAACTGTTAGCAGTTAGTATACATACTCAAATACAACAAATGAATTTTCGAATGTTAAGGCACCAATTTGTTACTAAAATAGTTCTTTCCTTTGCATGGAAACTAAATTATCTTTTGTCTTTTTAAAAAAAAAAATTATTTTATTCTTTGTTACTATTCATTATCATTAAATTTCTTGTAATTAAGACTGCTGAATTAAAAACACATGGCTCCTTGTGAAGCCAATCCTTCTCAACATACTGAAAACCCAGAACCATGTTTAGCCATGAAAGAGCAGATCAGTTTTCATTATTGCTGTAGGACTTATTAAAACTTAGTATAGTACAGCTACAAGTTCTATCTACTGCCCTATCATGCAGTTACTGTACCTGTGAGTATATGCACTGCACAACTTAAAAGGCATCTTACAGAGCATGCCATTGTAATGTAAAAATCCAGTTCCCAAAATGTGTGCTGATTTGACTTCCAACAGACAGTCCATATAATAAGCTCAGGGTATCCATTATTTTAAACTAATTCAAAACCACTGACTTTTATGAGACAAAATCAAGGAAACACTGCTAAAGCAATATATTTTTAGACCTCACTGGCTCAATAATTTTTCAGCAATATAGTTTACCTGCCACTTCTGCATTTTTATAGGGTTTGTTTTATCATTTTGCATTTGTAGTTCATAATGCATTATTTACCCCAATCTACACCTGTCAGAGTTTTGTGTGGTTTCACCTTCTACCTGCAGACCTAATGAAAAATAGTTTATTTAAATAAATTTTTCATATCACAGTAATGAAATACTAGATAATTCTTTTCAAGTAGTATGACAGCTTGTTTCAAAGAATCAGAGAATCACTGTGTCTAGAGAGAGATACTGTCTAAAGATATTGTAAATACTTGTGCTCACAGCTTCTGATGAGGCCAACTTGCTGTGAAATGCCATTCTTCAGCTACACAAGGGCATTTCAGACCATGTTTGGTTTTCATCTCCAGTCATACCCTCTGTTAGGTAACAAATTTGTTCATATATTATCTGACTGGTGTTAGAATACTAAATTACAGTAGGTTTTGCAGGATGTCATTTATGTATTCATAATGAGCTGGAAAAAAAAGCAGGAATGAACTTTAAGTACTGTGTGAAGAGGAAAGGACAATCCTTTGAGCACAATCTCCTTTTCAACTCTCTTGCTTATATGCTCAGGTTATTGTTTGAAAGAAACTCCCACAAAAATGACAGCTTTTGCATCGTGAGTACTGTATTGTGTAAAGGCACTAGCCAGCTTCTATATTTAGCTTCATCCTTCAGATATGATATTGACATTTTATTAAATTTATTATAGAACCTCTGATGATTTAATAGTTGGCATCCAGGAATAAAAGTAACTAAAATGTATCTCCAGATACGTGAAAATATTGCAATGTACAAACTTTCAGTAAATACCACAGGGCAATACGATCTCTGTGACACAGAACTTGTTCTTCACAGCTTACAATTGTTTGAAGTCATGTAGCACGGTCCATAATGAAAAAGTGATGCAGATTTCAAAGCATAAGAAGACTGTGTACTACTTCACACCTCGGAGAAGAGAGTGAAGTGAGAATTTTGAAGTCTGCTTCAGACCAATTTTAAGAATCCTCTAATTTTCCTCAAGCTTAATAACCCACGCTACAAGAGCTTAAAACAAAGGGCGGTGATTTTCCTGTTGCTTGACTTTTAGTACCTAACTTACTTGGTTAAAATGCACATCAATGAACAGAGAGGGGCTCTTCCAGAGGGAAATTCCAATTGCCCTCTTTTATGAACTGACTTTTTACATTAGATGATGAAAATAGCACTCAAACTCTCCAAGAATGGAAGTCTGAGAACTATATCTCGAAATCAAAGGATTCCAGTGAGTGATTATTAATTTTTGCTTCTGTCTGCCTCCACTGAGGGCATAGTAAGTGGACTCTATAATCCTTCCAGTATCTGAAGGGTGCCTACAGGAAGACAGAGGAAGGTCTATTCAAAAAGGCTTTTAACAATAGGACCAGGAGTAATGGTTTTAAGCTAGGAAAGGATAGATTTAAGCTGGATATTAGAAAAAAGTTCTTTAATATGAGGGTAATATATCAGTGGAATGGGCTGCCCAGGGAGGTGGTGGAGGCCCCATCCCTGGAGTCACTCAAGGTCAGGCTCGATGGGGCTCTGAGCAGCCTGACCTAGGTAGAGATGTCCCTACTTGTGTAGGGAGGTTGGACAGGACAAGATGATCTCTAGAGGTCCCTTCTAGCCTGAAACATTCTATGATTCTATGATCTCTGGAACAGGTTGCCCAGAGAAGTTGTGGATGCTCCATCCCTGAAGCTGTTCAAGTCCAGGTTGGATGGGGCTTTGAGCAATCTGGTCTAGTGGAAGGTGTCCCTGCCCATGGGATCTTTGAGGTCCCTTCCAACCCCAGCCATTCTATGATTCCATGATATGATTCTATCCTAGAAACCATAAGAAATTCTTCAGAAGCTACAACAGAACAGTAAGAGTAAGGAATTAATGCAAACTGTTAGGAAATTCTGTGCTGTATGGGTAAAGGCAGCTTCAGAAGAGCTAAAGCACTGCATTATAAGAAAAACACACAAGGATCTCATTTAATCACCTGCATAACTATAAACATGGAATCACTTAATTAAACAAAGGAACCTTATGACATGATGCCACCACCTTTTTTTTAAACACTAAGCCTCATAACAAGTATTAGTCAAAGGTTTACAAAAGCAGCAATCAGAGGCTAGTAAACAAATAGACAAGTGTCCAGCGAACACGTGATGCAAAGGTTACCCTGTGTTTCCCACATGGAAAAGGAGGCAGGAGCAACACTGGGAATAAGCAATAGGAAGGGGCTGAGCAGAACTGACACAGATGAAAGCAGAAGTGATTCTGGGACAAAATTGAGATGTCCCAAAGTGGCATTACAGTGAGAACTGGAGAGTTTCAACACCCAGAAAAGCAATTTCCTCAGTGGATTTCAAAATGAAGAGGTAGCCAATGGAAATAACTCATGTGTGATACCTGTACAGCTTTCTAGCATAATAGACCTATATTGCAGCATTTTGAATGCCCTGTGTTTTTGAAGGAAGAGCTCTAAGGAAAAATGTAAGTAGAGCAGTTAAACTAGTAAGTTACAGGGCAAAACAGGAAAAAAAAAAATCTAATGGAAAAAAACATGGGAAACCCACATGAAAAACCTTTATTTCAAAACTGAATTCTTAATTTCAGGTTGATGTCCATCTGAACTGCAGTTAGGACTTTTGCTTGCTTGCTGTTAGTAAGATGGTGAAAATAACTTTGTCACCACTTTGGTATTCTCAGAGATAAAGACTGAAGTGTTTCACCATCAGTGGACACAAATAAATGAAAAGACATCTGTATAACAGGACCACTATTCTTTCCTAACTTCTTCTCAAGCAACACATTGGAAAGAAATCCTCTGAACTTTATTCTGTTTTCCACCAGGGTATGGTGCACATGATCTTATGTAGTCCATTTTGCTAACTTTTATGATATCACATGAAACTGCTGAGAAGAGATCAGTTGTTACATAATCAACAGCATAAAAAATTCAGAGTCTGTTTTCTTGTTTTAACTGTGAGGTTTTCAGAATGTATAGGTATCAAGAAGAAAAACAGAAAGGCGTGTATATGACTGGAAAATAAACAGAAAACTGCTGAACAAGTACTATAATCCTAGGATAATGGGCCCTGCTCCCCCTTCTGTTTTGTAAATATTTTCGTAAATCTTTTCCTATATTTCCCGTTGAAAGCTCAGTTTTCCTGTTCTCAGTTGTGCCTCATTACCCACATTGTGCATAAGGAGGAAAGTGACTTTGGTCTGGCTAGAAGATGCTCTCTGAGAGGACACATGGTTTACTTCAGAACATTTTAAAAATTGTATGTGTGCAAGCAATATTGACATCTAACTTGAGATTTTGGGAAAAAAAAGCCACCACAACAAACATATTTGGGTTCTTAGCACAAAAAATCTTGTTTGATATTGTTTTACAGAAATGCCAGCTCAGAGACAGAGTAAAGTAGAAGTCTCACTTCTAGTTTCATCCGTCAGTTATTGTGGTCTGATAGCTGTACATCAGCAGCCTCCCATGCTACTATAAAACCATGAGTTCACTTTCTAGACTGCATCATAGATTCCTCACTGCTTACTGTCTCATTACTCATGAACACATTCTACCAAATTATTTCAGCTTAAAACAGATTTTTAAACATATGCTTCTCAATTGGGATGTTGCACTTGTTCGTAACAGGCAAAATATCAGAGATCACAAAGGTTTGATTTGGGTGTGCTCAGAAAACCTTGAAAACTTACCCAGGATTGTCCACCTCCTTGTGGTGTCCCTTTCCTCTCCTTTTTTCATAAATTCAGGTCACAAGAGACCCCTGTTTGTTTCCTTTCCTGCTTTTCTATTTCCAAAATCTCATCACAAGTCTGACATCTATTGTAGAGATACTGCCGTGGAGTTTCCTTCAATTCCCACTGCAAGCTCAGATTTCTAAATTCTGATTCCTTTGATACTGATCCTCTGTGGGATTTTTGGCAAAAACAATTCTTCTCATCAGTTTCTTAATTTTTAAAAGGAGTATAAAAATAACTGTTTACCACAAAAAATCAGTTGTTTTGTGCTCAGAAGATGAATAATATTTTGAGTGAAATACAAGGCCAGCATGGAAGGGTAGTAGAAAGACCAGCTACTGTTTAATTCCTGCATTGGCCCTATCATCATTTTGACCTCGTTTATCACCTTTGAGGTGTTCAAACAGATATTCTTCAGCACCTCAGCAAACCAGCCACACACCATTAAAAGTTCATGGTACAGATAACATCAAATGCATTGTCTGAAACCTGAAAAAAAAAAAAAAGTGTGTTGAATTCAGCAGTACACCCTGCAAAAACTTGGGAGGGATGTAGTTGGTAAGGGATCAGTTTATGGAAGGAAATAGGCAACTATGCTTTCCTCTACAACTCAAAAATGGCCAGAATAAATGCTGCAGAAAGAGAAGTTTGTCTGTTGCTAATGTGTGCAGATTTGTGGTTTGGGTTTTTTTTTCTTTTTTGTTTGTTTGGTTTGGTTTTCCTTCTTTTTTTTAACCAAATCCAAGGGAATAGAAACTTTTCTACCTGATAAGACGTAAAGAAGAGTGGATTTTCAAAGACCACAACACTCAGGTGGATTACACTGCTTAAAAATAAGCAATCTCTGACTAGAAAATCTCTTTTCCAATAGATACATGATATACTGTGCTACTTCTATAAATTTGCAACCAGAAGAATTTTAACTTATCTCCAACTATGAGCTGGGAATCATGGTGATCAGTTGCTCATCTTCTAATATTATCTAGGTGTCTTTAACTGTAAAGAATTTCATATGTCTGTGGAAACACTATTTAGCAAAAATTATTTTAGTGCACACCTTCTACTTGGTATCCTCACAGTTTCTAGTATTTTAGAATGTATTATGGAAACCTGCTTCTACCTGAATGTGCTTTCTAGAATCCTTAGCTTCCCCACATCCTTGCTTTAATTTCAGACCACGTGGTGTTTACTCCATCATTAATTCTATTCTTGTTTTACTTTAGCATCTTCTTTCCTGTGTTCCTCACAGTTGGATTTTCTTTTTCTTTTCTTCACATATGCAGAACATCACAAATTGGAATTTTCTTCATTCTCCTCAAAGACAACAAACATCTCCAACAAGCCTTCTGCTTCTTTACTCCATCTATTTTGTTGATATTTTCTGGCTCTAGTAAACTTGTTAGATGTTCCAATGTATTTTGTCTCCAGCCTATGTTTGCTTTCCCGTTTGAGACCTTCCTGGCAGACAGGGGCTGTAAGTTTGCCTTGTAGAGCATTGAGGCAAACAGTCAGTGCTTAATGAATAAGATACCTGGTTGCTCAGGAGGAAAGAGACAGGTGTTTTTCACCATGTTATGAGACACATTCTGCCCTACTAAGTCCTCAGTTCACATCAAAGGAGAGATTCTGAAAATTACTTTAAAGACTTTTGACAAGAAATTATCTACCTATATAACTTTGATGGTATTTGATGTATTTGTCAGTGTCCAGTATCAACCACCTTTAAAAGGAAGATACAGTAGTCTACTGCAGCTCTAGCTAGCATTGGAAGGGACCTCAAAAGATCATCTAGTCCAATTCCCCTGCCGGAGCAGGAACACCTAGGTGAGGTTACACGGGAAGGCGTCATGACTTTGGAGTTTACCATTTTTTATGGAGTTTGTCATTTGCATGTTCTCCAGGCTTATTCACAGTCTGTTACTGAATCCATTGGCAAAACACAGACTACATGTACTTATTTTCTGTATGTGAAAAAGGATTTGTTTAGCATTAGACACACATTCTCAGCTTTTACATGTCTGTTTCTTTAAGTGTTAAGAAAAAGTTAAGTAAAATCCAAACAAAATTACCACAATGCTCAAACCCCAATTTATCTTCAACCATCCTATAAGTATGGGATCTTCCCTCAGGAACTTTCTTAGCCATTTAGGAAGCTGCTGTCCTGAAGCTAAAACAACTTATAATTTATTAGGGTTGTGGGTTTGGGGTGGGTTTGTTTTTTTTTTCATCTGTCCACAATTCACTAGTAAGTACTCTCCTTTATTTAAGCTTTACTGAAGTGGGGCTTTCCACTGAATTTCAGTGGCACATTTGAGATGCCTCTGGGAACAACAGACTTATGAATGGAGAAAAATACAGCGCAGAGAATTTGCTCCTGGACCAACAGCTCCAGGAGGGTTGTTCCTCCTCATTTCAGAAAGCAACACAGGTAGTCAGGCATTGTACCATAAATACAACTGTAGAAAGGAGTCATGATAAAAGCTGAAGAGACTTCTTTTCCCAAATGCCATACACTTAGAGCCATCCACAAGCTCTTGCCTTACAAATCTGTTTGCCAGACATGAAATATTATCATAATGAAAGAAGTTAATTTTTTCTGACCAACTCTTCGCAAGCTTAATAACAAGAATATCTGTTCACAAATTGTCCCTGAAATGTTAAAAAACTCTGTGTGTTGAGAGTGGGTGGGGATGGAGTAATAGGAGAATGAGGGAAATGATGGAAGGAATGGAAAGATAGATTGAAGAGAACCCAAGGGATCATCTAGTCCACCACACTTCCGCAAAGCAGCACCAGTTATTCTTTTCTTTCCCAAAACATTTGGTTAATGACTTCACTTCATTCAAATTTTCCTTGTAAATGAGATCATCAAGACCTCTAATTATCGTCATTGTACTCTGCCTCCTTCTTGCTGTATTGTGCACAAAGCAGGATATGGCACTCAAGACTATCAGCAGATTCAAAACTAAGCAGGGAGTGTATGTCAACAGCACTCGCACTCACTGTGCAGACACACATTTAAAACTGAACTACTGACAGAGAAACTCATGCTCTGTTCCTAAATGGATAAAGTTCATTTCTCAGAGATATACGATAACCTTTTAATCATCTGAACTTGTAAGTCAGTTGTAACATGAGACTGGATGGCTCAAAATAAAAAGCTCCCTTAGCTGCATCACAGAAAAATGAAAACAATAAATATTTAGAACATATTCACTCTTCAGTGTCTCTAGGAGTTGAATCAGCACTGATCAGAAATAATCTCAGTTCTGAAGCATTTGATGAGCAAAGAATATAGAAACAGTCTTAGCAAAACAGGTGAGAAGAGGATATACTCAACTTCAGTGCTAGTGCCACAACTGACACCCTGTGCAAGAACAGAAGGCTCAGTGCCCATATTTTTGGATGAAAGCTATATCCCTTCATAAGAAATTTAAAAAGCAATGGTATAATCAGCTTGAATGACAACCTAATTAAAAGCTGTGTCTTTAAGCCTTCCTTAAACAATGCCAAAAGATTTCAGCAAGTTGATAGTAGGAAACAGCAAAATACCAAGGGATTTCAGTCCAGATAAACGGAGGGCTGATGCTGGGAGAGAGTCATACAGTCTAGACTAGAGACTAAGTCATGCAGTCAGAGAGCAGAATATGGGGCCTCCATGGAGATTACCTTTGGTTTTCCAAGGACTCTGTCTTGCTGCTAGTCATGCTACAGTAGGTAATGCTGCTTTGGCTACAGAGGTGTACTGCAGAGGTTTCCCAGGCACTAGGGGAAAGCTCAGGGAAGTAACTTACCGCATGGCTGTATTCAAGCTTATTTGCAGCATAACAACCTGTGTGCAGGTCTCATATAACGTATATTTATAATGGTGTAACACATATTGACCTTGAGTAAATTACTAAGAACACAACTTTTGGTGGTTTCAGTGGTCTTATTTACATTAATATAGGAGCCCTATCCACAGACAAAGCCTTTGAACTAGATTTTCCATATATTTCTGCTATCATAGAATCATTTAGGTTAGAAAAGACCTTTAAGATCACCAAGTTCAACTGTTAAAATAACACTGCCAAGACCACCACTAAACCATGTCCCTAAGTGCCATGTCTACATATCTTTTAAATACCTCCAGGAACATCAACACAACCACTTTCCTGGGCAGCCTGTCCCAATGTTTAACAACCCTTTTGGTGAAGAAATTTTTCCTAATATCCAATCTAAACCTTCCCTGGTACAACTTGAGGACATTTCCTCTTGTCCTATTACTTGCTACTTTGGAGAACAAACTGATCCCCCCCTCACTACAATCTCCTTTCAGGCAGTTGTAGAGAGCAATAACGTCTCCCCTGAGTCTCCTTTTCTCATGACTGAGCAATCCTAGTACCCTCAGCTGCTCCTCATAAGACTTATGCTCTGGACTCTTCACCAGATTCATTGCTCTTCTTTGGACATGCTCCAGCACCTCAATGTCTTTCTTGTAGTGAGGGGCCCAAAACTGAATAGAGTATGCAAGGTGCGACCTCACCAGTGCCAAATACATGGGGATGATCCCTGCCCTAGTCCTGCTGGCCACACTATTTCTGATACAGGCCAGGATGCTGTTGGCCTTCTTGGCCACCTGGACACACTGCTGGCTCATATTCAGCTGGCTGTTGAGCAACACTTCCAGGTCTTTTTCCTCCAGGCAGATTTCCAGCCACTCTTCCCCAATCCTGCAGCGTTGCATGAGGCTGTTGTGGCTCAAGTGTAGGACCTGGCACTTTGCTTTGTTGAACATTGTACCATTGATCCAGCCCATCCAGATCCCTCTGTAGAGTCTCCCTACCCTCAAACAAATCAATGCTCCCACCCAACTTGGTGTTGTCTGCAGGTTTACTGAGGGTGCCCTCAATCCCCTTATCCAGGTCACTGATAAAGATATTGAACAGAATTGTTTGTAACTGATATGTTATGGAATTTCCCTTCGTTCAGTTTCAGTCAACTACCCCAACTGTATCCCCTCCCATTCTCTTGAAAATTCCCAACCTATTCACTGTCAGGGGCAGAGTGGGAAATCATAGAATCATAGAGTGGGTTGGGTTGAAAGGGACATTAAAGATCATCTAGTCCCATTTCTCCTGCCATGGGCAGGGACACTTAATTCTAAGAAGGAATAAGAAAACTCACGGTTTAAATTGATAATTCATTAATGTTTCACATTGCACATAATCACAAGCACAAAGATTAAAGAAGTACAAAATCTATAATATGTTTGTGACATGACACAGTAAGCAGAAAATATTTCAGGCAACCTTCCCTCAGAAAAGGCTGGTTCATTAGAAGCAAAGTTATTTGGAAGGAAATGTGTCAATTCATTTGCCATATAAAAAAGCAGAGTGTTTGAAATTGCTCAAGTATTCCATCTAGATATTTTTAAGATGAAAATGTTCTGTTCAGAGTTCAAAATAACTTTTATTTCTTCCCCCAAGAAGATATAGATATAGATAATATAGATATGCAGAAAAACAAACCAAAATGAAATATTTCAGAATTACTGATATTAAATATTTAAGTTGATATGACTCACCTTCCCCAATCTTTATTTATAAAATAATAATTATCTTTTTTCTATTTTTTTTCTACTTTTAAACTTTTTCACTATTTTCAAAAAGTATTGACACACATTATAATTATTTCTGATACATCTTAAGGTTCTGTGAAGTCATTTTATGAAAATTTTTAGATATCTTCTAAGAAATATTTTTAATGTTTATTTATCCTCCCTGAAATTTTTCCACCATTAGGGAAATATTTTTTTTAAATAGCCTTAATATTAAAATGTTCTCCTTTTTCTGTGGCTTGCTCTTCTCAAGGCCTTAGTCAACTATTTCTAACATTACAGACTGTTTTCTTATAGCAACTAATTATCAAGCTGCAGACAGAAGTCTTTAACTTAGGGTGAAGAATAGGTATCTAGAAGATGTAAGAGATGGTGGCAATGACTCTGATTTACAAGAAAGTATTAAAATCAACAATTCAAGGCCAAAGGCAAAAAAATCTTCTAAATAAAGATAAAATGTAATATAAAGCAAGGGGTTTCAAATGTTTTCTAGGGCAAACAGAGTGCACTGAACTTGTTGAACTCTGGAATACTATCATAAGCAAGGATATAGATGTTCAGAAATGGGTGTTCTTGCAAAATTGGCAATAAATAGCAGCAACCATAACATATATACAGTACATATATACATAATAGTTTCTCCACCCACAGTCATCAATTCACTGGCCTCTTATAAAATTGTACTTAGTGTCTGGTAGAGGTTTATGCCATGGAATAGTATTGCCTCAGCTATTTTAAGTACACTGGACAGGTTTGTTTCACTTGAGGGGAGATATATCGTTGGTGGGTTGTCTTCTGCATCTATCAGTCAAGGCAAGATCTTTGCCATCCAGTAAGCTGCCTTCTTCATGCCCCTTGATGTACAGCTCCAAAACACTTTTTGACATCTCCCCCAGTCAGGTCAGCGTTTTACTTTTCAACTAATAAGAATAGGATTAATCAACAAGCACTCAAAATCGGGCAGTTACCAAACTGCCCAAAATTTAAATAACATAGTTTTTCAGTAAGCTACTTATTTTATGTAACTCATCTGAGCTTCTATGAAAATTGACCCTTTACACAAAAAGGATACGTACAAAACTGCAAGCTAGGTTGTGGGTCTGGCCAGGGCTGGTCTCTGACACAAACAGCCAGTTCAGGAGAGTGATCACTAACAAGCCTTAATTGCAACAGACTGTGAGCTAAGGCCCTAGGTAGAGTTCATTTTGCACATTTTCACATATGAATGTCTGTATTTTTGTAGACATTTCTAAATGTGATGTCAAATGGCATTTTGACAGGAAAAAAAAAGCAAAACCAAACTTATAACAGTTGAGTGCTAAAATCCTACCTTCTGGGCAAATAGAGATTTAAATGTATGTGCGTGTGTTAGTAAATACATACTTGTAAAAGAGTCACTGGTAGCACAAATTTGAAGTCCTTATATGGAGACAGAATATTTATAAACACATCTAGTCATTACAATGTTAAAAAAAAGGTCTGCTGTACTAGCTGCCAATATTGCTGAAATCAGCTTTTTCACTATGAAGTTATAAGTATCCTGCTTATTGATTATCATCTCTTTCATTGTATCTTCACGTTGTCCCAGGCACAGATCAGATGCTCTGTGCTGATCTGGACCCTCTATCTCAGAGACATGAAAATGTTCAAGCCAGAACACTTTCATTTTCCAGCACGAGGACCTTACCAAGGTATTATGTTATTACAAGAAAGATGGCTGCATAGGACAGTTTGCTGTCTTTACTGCCAAGGTTGCATTTTGAATACCTCACTGAATCTTTCAAAGCCTTTGTAAAAACTTACGTTTCGTACAGAGAAGTTCAAGTAAAAAAAATTCAAGTACAGACTACATGTTAAGTTTTATGTTAAAAAATATTTTATCTAAGTAAGCTGTTTTTCTGACTAACACAACCTTCTGTAAAGTATTCCAATATTTACACACTTCAAAAGAGGGTTTCAGTTCTGCTTAGTCAAGAAAGAGATTTAAATGAAAAAATTCAACTTCAATGTGGAAAAGTCCAACTAAGAGGAAACATCCAGAAAACATTTAATTTACTCAGTGTCAGTATTTCCCTCAAATAAAATGTTAAAGATTAGACTCTCCCTTGACAAGGAATGCTACAAATCATATCTACAGAAGTAAAGGAAATATATGTAACAGGCAATATTACACACAGGATCTTAAAAAATCTTCTCTTATTATTTAGTGGCCTGGCCAATAGTCCAAGACGCTTGAGCTAGTAGGTCCCAGTTTTCTTTTTTTTTTCAAAATTAACTGGAAGACATAGGTATAAGTAATTGGTGCAGTGCTAGAAGGGGCATAACTAAGAAGACGACAGGCACAGCATTCTTCCCTTGTGCTTGTTTCAAGCAGCAGTAACTAAAACTTCCAGAGTTGCAAAAACTTGCTTCTGAAGCAGGGATTTTACTTTAATAACAACATTTTGGGTGGAAATACTAGCTCTAATGAAGTCAAGTGGATATTAGGCCAAACAGTTTATCCTAAAAATCAGTATTTAGCTAAATAGATTGGTAATCTCCTTTCAACAATATTTTAAAGCCTAGCATGTTTTCTGAATTTTGTTCTAATTTATTTTTTCCAAATAGTTAAACTAAGGATGCATTTTCTAAGTCTACAAGTATAGTTTCTTCTGTATTCTGTTCTGAGCCAAATTTAAAGTCAATTTTTATCTCATTAAGTTTCCTTGTTTTCTGACTATTTACATGTCTTGAAATCTAGGATAAGGAACAGAAATCTAATGGTTTAGAGTAGCATTTATTTCCTTGCAATGAAAAAAATAAAAGTAAACAAATAATAAAAGCACAAACTTGCTATATCTATCTGATAGCAAGTAAAATTGCTAGCAAGAAATTACTTCTCATGTATTCATGAAATAAATGTTAATTTTTGTCCAGATAGATTTTGCATATTTGCCACAGCTCATCTATGAACTTCTCACAGAAAATCCTAAAACGCAATGTGAACATAAAATGCTATTGTTTGTTGTCTAAAGACACCTCAGTTTTACGGTGGGATTGTTGATGCTTGCAACCTTTTTATTACCTGAAAACCCATCAACAGCTTTATAATGATGAATGCAACATGGTTCAGTTTGTATTTGCAAAATTCACTTTTGAAAATGGCAGATGTGTGCCAGCACATCTGGAAACCACTTTTAATTATACTTTTCTCAAGTGGGAAAGCAGTAGCTTGTATCCATAGTGAAGCTTTTATATCTGACCCACACAAATGCTAGCAACCACCTGTGCTTTACACTGATTTTCATTATAGAGTATATCACATTACTACCCTATTATTCCAGAATGACATTTGAAGCTGTTGTGTGACTAAGCTGCAGCAAGTGTGGTCTTGAAAAGGCCTCGACTCTACAAAAATGTAATAAACTTGATTGCAGTTAGAGTACTTACCACTGAGTATATCACAATATGCATGCTCCTAAAGTTGGCTTCTCTTGCTCTGAAAGTCATAAAAGATATACATTAACAATCATGGTTACCAGTCTGGGAATTGGAATTTAGCTAACTAATATATGCCCCTAAATGAGATACCTTGTAAGTATTTTAATTCCTTTCCAATATTTCTTTCTTTCCTACTCTTAATATAGGATTATTATAGTCAAATACTCTTCTTCTTCAGCCATACTCTGAGATTACGAAAGCAATTTCAATGGTGATCTGTCAGCCTAACAGTATTTCAATTCTGTCATAAATATTTTCATAGGTTGCAAACATTGTGAGTTACAGAACTAGGTTGGGTTTTCTAAACTTAACGTTCTTCCCCTAGTCCCCCCTGCCCCACCTAAATGTAACGGGCTTTTTACATCACTATTCCTCATTTCCGACAAAAAAAATGGTGTTTCAGATATCTCTGGAATCCTTTCTTCTTTACAACACTTTTTTAGTATTTTGGAAGAGTACAATGTCGACACACAAAATTTTGTATATCATAGTGGAAGGGAAAGGTCGAGCATTTGTAACTCTTAGCCCTTGGGAGATACTGTATGCCCAAGGAGAGACTCATCAGAAATGGACACCAGTAAGTCTACTTTGTAAAATGTAAATTTCACAATTTTACAGACTATATTTTAGGATAATTTGCTATGTTGACCTGTGAAGGTAAGTAAAAAAAAATCCCAATGTAACTTTAGGATAATTTAATCTGCTTCTCAGTTATCATGCTTGAAAGAAAAGCTTCAACACACCGTTATACATCTTAAAACTGCATTCACCTGTCTCATATTTTCTGCCTGTAATTCAGGACTTAAGTTTTGTGGTGACTCACGAAGCCACAGAGGACCCCTCATGGGACTGAGTCCCCTCCCAGTGCACAGCCCACATAACTTCACCGCGTGCTGCCAAGGGCTCTGGAATTGCAGCTGGAAGAAACTTGTCCCGCTCTGAGAAAGGCTCAAAGCAGACCTCAGCCCGGGATCCTGAGACAGCCGCTCTGCTCCCTCTCTATTAGGCAGAACAACAACCGATCTGTACAGCCACAAGTACCTTGGCCTTGCTCCTGCTCTCCCCCCACCACTATGCTCAGCCACACCAAGGCACAGAAGCGTTCTGGCGCTGCTGTCTCGCACCGCTCAGGAGAGCTGCCACTTCTGCTGCAGGCAGGCCTCTCTGGGTCAGCAGAGAGGGAATAGCAAGATTTGGTTTTAAATGCACCTTATTTTTGTCATCTCAGAACCTCGCATGTGACACCTGGTAGGCATTTAAATGTCCACCCAACTATTATGCATTAGAATAATGCAGAGGGTGTTCACTGGGTCATACATATAACTTTTGTAAAAATGTTCATAGTATTTTAAGAGATTATGTTAACAGTCTGTGACTCCACTGCTGCAAAAGCATAACCTGATTTCACATTGTGAATACATTTATTGTCCATGCAAAGAAGGCATAATATTCCTTCTGCTATTCTTTAAAATTGTGGTAACAATTTTAGATTGCTAAAAAAAATAAAAATGTTCATTTCTGTGAATTGCTTCAACGTAAAAGAAAAAAGGATTGTGGTCTACTTCAAAATGCTGGCACACTCTGAATATAACTTGTTAAAGGTTTTCCAACTAAATACACTTACAGAGCAAATGAAAACTGAAGCACCCTATGGTACTCTACAAAAGGTAAAAATACACTTTTTTCGTTTGGTATGAAGATGAAGATACCCTGAAATCCACCTTACTGAAAAAAAATTATGTCTGATTATCCAAATAATAGACCTAGAATTCATTTCATCTTGGACATACGCTGTCTAAAATGCAGCATGTAAATTGGGATGCACAAGAAGACAGGTAGCTGCACTTCCTGAACTCTGCCAGAAACAGTGATACGAATTGATATAATCAAGGTCAGCCGCAAGTCATTTTTAGAAGGGGAGAAAGGCAAGGGAAAAGGCTGAAAATGGGCAAAATAAGCACACAAACATCTGCTTCTTTACAACGCAAGGAAGGCATGTTCAAGCTTTTTACTCAGTAAAGCTTTCTTTTCAAGGAGCGCCAATGAAGCAGCTTGAGGAAGATGGCAACGCCAATCACGCTAGTGTGTCAGGAACTAAGGACGAAGAGGCAGCTTTTGGCATCCCAGAGTAGCCAGGTCACAGAGTGCTGGATCCAAAGAGCTGCAAAGTCAGGGGGATTCTCTCTGCTGATTGCAACAGGCCCCTTGTCCTTATACCTCTTTAACTATCCTACTTATAATGCTGTCATCATGAGCTTAAGGATGTGACTGGGAAGGAGAGCAGAAATGTCTTTGAAGTTATGAAATATATCCAAGATCCTGGATATCTGCCGTTTTAAAACACTGAGCTGAACACACTCAGCCTTAGTAGCAGGTTAATGGCCTGCAAGCAAGGAGCAAACAGACACAAGGAGAGAAACCCCACCATAGATGCATCCTCCTTGCCTAACTCCCTCTGCTTCCAGGCATTTGGGTGCACTTGAGCCATACCCCCATAACTATCCAGTCAGGCAAACCTCACACCCGCAGCCATGCTGGAGTCTCCCCATTGTGCTGCCACCCCTGGGACCTGCTGGAAGCCAGCTCTGGGGCCAGGGGTTGGTGCTTGGGGCTGAGAAAGGGGAAACACCAGGGCTTAGGTACAGGGTGCTGGGGAGGCCAAGTAGGCAGAGGGATCACTCCCGGGAGGAGGGTATTGCCGACAACACTGTAGCCGTTTTCCCCAGAGCAGGGTTGATGTCGTGCCTGCTCTCTCCTATAGCAAACTGACTGAAAATACTAAAAAGTCTTTGCAATCCTATTGGTTCTGGCAAGGGAGCTTGACTGGCAGGACAATGCATCTTTGTTCTCAATTAAAAACATTATTTGGGCACAGTAATTATTTAAAAGCCGATAGGGATATGATTTTGCGATTATAACCACAATTTGTCAGTTGAAGTAAATTTTTTAAACTATCAAGGTTTGCTAGAGAAAGAAGAGAGAAGGAGTAATATCAAACACTACTATGTCTACGCATAGCCCTCAACCACACAGCGCAATTTTATTTTTATTCTGAAATCACTGTAGCATAATCACAAACCAAAATCATAATTGTAGTGAAAAACCACATACAACAAGCTGATATAGGGAGATTTCATTAGCACATTACATTACTGGATCCTGCAAGTAGTCTGCCTGCTACATTCTCCTTTTCATAAGAATACAGAGCAATCATGGCTATTCTAATACTGAAAAATGGGAAGCAGAGCAAGGAAGAAATGGAGAGAATTTATGTTAAATTGGATTTTCTTGTCTCTCCTGTAGTTTTTATCACCTAGATGACAAAACATTATCATTAGCAGTTTATACCAAGAGTTAACATTTACCCATGGTTTTCTATTTTCTCTAAACCACAAAGGTTGGAGCCTGTTATACAGTCCCCTTATCTTACTCTGTTACTTTAGAATCTAAGAGAGCGCTGTGCACATTAATCTTTCATGGCAGAGTTCACTGAAGTTCTGCCAAAATTCAATAATTATGTTCCATCCAAAGCAGCAATTTATTTATCTCATTGCTGGAATTTAGAACATATAGAACAAAGTGCTTAGTTTATATGAATTAAATGCTTGCTAAAAAACCCTACAAGACAAAAGAAAACAACCCTGTTTCATTTCTAAAGTTCTAAAACTTACAGTAGAATCTATTGAGGAATAAAGTTATTTTTACAAGGCCTCATGTTTTCTTGATAAAATGAATGTTTTCTACAATATGCTTAGGGGTTTTTTATATATATATATATAAGTGAAATTATTTGATAAATTCATTTGTAACTTGTATAACATATATATGTATAACAATATGTATCACTTACACTGCACTACTAATATATAAA
The DNA here is from genome assembly GCA_013401335.1 of Brachypteracias leptosomus. Taxonomy (NCBI): domain Eukaryota; kingdom Metazoa; phylum Chordata; class Aves; order Coraciiformes; family Brachypteraciidae; genus Brachypteracias; species Brachypteracias leptosomus. Next base: position 9,890 of record VYZX01027754.1, on the reverse strand, counting down.
ATATTAATGTCCGGTGGTCATTTAAAAATGCCAACTACAAAGCAAGAATTTGTATTTTGAATGGAGAATAAATTGGTTTACTGCACTGAAATGGGTAACTGGGAGTTCAACAGTTCTACGGAGTAAATTCTAAGATACAAAATTACATCAAAGTTAAGCTTTATAATTGCACTCTTTCATGATATGTTTGCAAACAAATAGAAAACATAAAGCCCTCCAAGTAGGAAGATTAAAGACTCATTATTCTTGAAGGCAGTTAAAAATAAAAATGGCATAATGGAGAATACTTAATATCCTTCACCTTTCGTAGTCTCAGGAAAAGTAACTAACCACTTATTTATTGATCGAACTATAAAGAAGAAACACTAATCTACCAGTCTGGGATTTAAAAACAAAAGATAGTATCTGCACATTTTACACTTCATACTTATGAGTACAGAATGCTGATTTATGTGATGGAAATGTGACTTCTTTGTATATTCATACAGGCAACAGATATCTCGATGAAGGAAAAAGTGTCTGTAATCAAAAACCAGATTTATAATGTTTTAATTTTTTAAGCAAAACTCTCTGTTACTTCAAATATTACATTTTACACTTCAGGCATGCTATCAGACAAAATTTGACTCTGTTTTTAGAAACTGCTCACAAAGTTTTTGGAACATAACTTGGTGTGATTTATAACGCAATCCTTCACCAACCAAAACAGAAATGAAAACCTCTACAAGTGCACTAGCATGTGTTCATTATATCACAATAAAACCTTCCAGGTAAAACTAGGAAAACCACGGTAAAACATATTAAAGTTAGTTTTGCATTAACTAGATGTGTATATGCATATTTTAAATTGACTATACCTAATTTAGTAACTCAGGAGAAATTAATTCCACCCACCAGCAAAAAAATTCCATAACAATTTGTGAAAATACTACTTTTACATTTACTTTTGCACCCAGTATGGGCATTTTCTGTCAATGCTTTACATTAAAAAAGGATTTATCTGTGATGTTTTTTTCCCTGCTGTAAAACTTTTTTTAAAATTCCAGAAAAATGCAAGTAAGTCCTGTCCGTTTTATTTTACTAATTTTCTCCACCTAATATTTTTCACCATGTTAATGAAAAAACATCTTGTCTGTTTTCTTTCATTGTAAATACAATGTGTTATAGTTCAACTCGGGAGAGACTTTCAAGTATTGTAACTCGAGTATTGCAATGTAACAATGAACAAACTCTGCCAGGCAAGTTATATGAAAGTACAGACACTAAAGAGTCTTATAAAGCTCAAGTTTTTTCTCAATCTAGCTATGTCTTGCATTATGTAATAAAGGAAACACACACACACTTTACAGAAAATGTATGGTTTAACAGAAGAAAGACAATACGTAAAGCCCATTTTAACAGCAGGAACTACTACAAAAGGGATCAAGGCTGGGGGGGCAGGGGAAGGTGCGAAAAGGCTGTTCCACATCGATAACGCTGCTGAAGTATAGTATTGCTTATAAGTAAACATCACGGATAGAAAAGGACAGTCAATTCCTTGGCTGTAGCCACAAATGCTGTTATATAAAATAAAAATACCTGATAAAAGTGCTTCCTAATGCATTTTGTCTTTACATTGAACACACATGGAAAAGACACTGAGGTAGAGTATAGACAGCATGTAAGAGGAGGTCCTTAATTTCCAGTTGCTGGGTTGTTTTGTTAAATACAGATTAAATTCACAAAACGTTCAAGTGTACAATAATAATGTATTCACTTACAGTGCCAGACTTGTTTATATAATATCAGCGAGGAATAATCACTCATTTATTGCACTAATGATCTCCACAAGTTTCAAAACTCTGAGCACACTTGAAACGTGAACTTTCGCAGCTCCCTATTAATGTTTAGACTAACTCCCTTTCCCTCTTTTTAACAACAAAGGACAACCCATCTCTTGCTTTCTGTTTCACAGATCAGACCCATACCTAGATTTCAAGGAATCAGGATAAATCCAAAGTACATCCAAGACATTCCTTGCAACACCCCCTCCTTCCCAATGGATCTATGCATGTATTTTTTAAATAGTTCTATCAAAAAGTTTCACTCGCACAATTCAAACAAAGAAACTTCTCAAAAAATATCATTACTTACTGTTTACTGAGCATAATTTACTGAGATTAAAAGTTTAAAGATTCATCTGCTTTACATCCACAAGTGTTTTAAGCAACCCCTAATACTGTATCCTGCTTAAATGTGACAATTAGGGCTGCTTTGGCATGTTGAAAAATATAAAGGTACCAATGATCCTCATTATGCCTTAGCTCCCTGTAGCCTGGTTTTTGGAGGTGTGTAAGCCGTGGAAATTTAGAATGATAATAGCAACAATTTGGTACACGAGGAAAAAACAGACACCCCCCCGAATGCTTCAGATATACTGTATAAAGTCATTTTGACATGCCTACACAACTGGTTGTGGCAGCTTTCAGACATGATTCCTAATCACAAAAAAATGCTTCAGGTTCTTTTAGAGAAAGCTTGCCGTTGGGAAGTTGATTTTGGCCAAGTGCCAAAATCATGTGCAAAAGGGGCCCTCATTACCAATTCATGGCAGCCTTCAGCGCTGACAAAAAATGTGACCCAACAGGCTAAAGCAACAACTAAAATTAAAAAGTATGAGACAAAGAC
>VYZX01027751.1:0-10998 GCA_013401335.1 Brachypteracias leptosomus | reverse complement strand
CTAAGCAACATCTCCTGATTGGCCAGGCACTGCTCTCAAGGCACCACCCTTAGTTCCGCCCTCTGCCTCCTTTTTCTTGCTGCGTCACTGCCGTCACGTGCTGCACGTGGCTGTCCTTGTGTGTCCTTGTTTATGTGCTCCCTGTAGCCATCCTTTCTGGCGTCACCAAGTCTGGGTGTGCTCACATGCCCATTCTTATGGAGATACCTCTCCACAATCACCAAAGTCTAATTTTAAAAAATATGAGAAGGACTTATGGAATGTGATGACCAAAAATAAAATCCATCAATATTTATAGTCTGTTTACTTTTTCATTACTTAAAATTCCTATTGTTTATAATTTTCAGTCTTCTCAAAGTAGTAGGGTCAGATTAATTAATTACATACATTCAGAGGGATATTTTCCACCTTGCACTTTTTTATTTTTTTTTTTCCCCAGCCTTGAATTGCTAGGAATTACTGTGGGTTGTTTTGTTTTGTTTTTTTTCTCTCACAATCTTCCATTTGCTTACTAATAAAGATGCTATTAAAAAAGACTACATTCATTCTCTTTAAATCTAAAAACCAGATTTTGTCTTTTTCAATGAAAAAAAAAATCATAACTTTCTATTAAGGCTCTCCACTTATCTTCGATAGCAAAAAGATTAGATACAAGAGTAGAATGAACATTTTATTAATAGTCATAATGCACAGTTTTAATCACTCTGTAAGCAGCTCTAACACATGTTGCCTCATGTTTCCCAGGAAGAACCAAGTCCTCTGTAAGGCAGGGGCTGCACTTATACATAGAGAAAAGAGCAGACAAATCATAGCACCTAAACTACCACAATTTCCTGTCCACTTTTTGGCTACTATTAACTTACACAGCTTGTTAACATGGGAAAACAAACAAACAAACAAAACCACCTACTTTTTTTCTCCCTGTGAAAGTAGTAAAACAAATTAGAAAAAAAGTGAGGCACTATTATACAGCATGCAAATATTTCTCATCATACCTGAATCTAAATTAGAGCAGTCACCCAAGAGTGCTTTGTTTTACACAAGAGAAATGGGAAACTGACCATCCCCAGCCATCCTTGAACACCATCCCCTCAACAGACAGTAATGAGACTGAAATAACGTCATGATTGGTGTTGTCAAATGACCCTTAAAGATTCAAATAGTTCATTAGAGAGGAAGGACTTCCATCATTTTTAACTAGGAGAACTTCATATACTTTAACATTGCCTCTTTCAGAAATAAGCTTTGTCTTTCTAAGAAATTTCTGTTATTCTCACACTCAAGAAGATTTCTTAACCTCTCTGCTTTTTAACTACTTCTTTCTTTTGTTTACTAGCTTACTATTCTGCTGAAAGCAAGAGGAGAGCAACTAGTGTACCTGCATGTGGCAGAAGATTTTCACTTATCAAAATGAGAAGCCCCCAGGCTTATTTTCCAAAAGACACTATGTTTTGACCTTTAAGTATTGACTATATAATCTCATGTGGAACAGCACAACCCCAAGACACTCATACATACATGGATATATTCTAACATCCCTAAAGATGGAAATTTCGCTTGGAAATAGTAATAATTTACTCTCAGATAAAGTCATGCAGGTAAAGATGTCATCATATGGATCATTATTCACAACATATTGTACTTTTTATTTGGAACAGCCGGTTATATGAGAATGAACGTTAGCGTATTTCTGTCCTGTCTCTTCAACATAAGAAAAATAGAAAACAATTAGAAAAGGTAGAATTTACTTTTGCAGAAGTGATAAAATGGTCATGATCAGATCTTAATTCTGCTATCAGTTGTTTAAGTAATATTTAGGTTGCTGATGTGTGGTATATACTAGTCTATTAATGATTTTCCTAAGGTCTTTGTTTTCTAGTTGATGTTAGTTCCTGTTCCCTACTGTCCTGGTTTCAGTTGGGATAGAGATAATTTTCTTCCTAGTAGCTGGTATGATACTGTGTTTTGGATTTAGTATGAGAATAAAGTTGATGACATAGTGATGTTTTTAGCTGTTGCTAATTAGTGTTTATCTTAAGTTAAGGATTTTTCAGTTTCACATGCTCTGCCAGCAAGCAAGTGCACAAGAAGCTGGGAGGGAGCATAGCCAGGACAGCTGACTCAAACTAGTGAAAGGGATATTCCATACTATAGAACAACATGCTCCGTATATAAACTGGGAAGAGTTGGCTGGGATGGGCACATTGCTGGTTGGGCTTTGGTCAATGAGTGGTGAACAAATACATCATGCAATTGGATTTTATTTCTTGAACTTCTTGGATTTCATTTCACTCCTTTTTTTGTTTGTTTGTTTTGTTATATTCCTTTTCATTATTAGTATTATTATATTATTGTCTTTTATTTATTAAACCGTTCTTATCTCAACCCATGAATTTTGCTTCATTTTGTTTTTATTCTCCTCCCCATCCCACTCAAAGCGGGGAGAAGGGAGCAAGTGGCTGAGTGGTGCTCAGTTACTGGCTGAGGTTAAAATAAGACATCAACCTTCTATTTTATCTGTTTGTAGATGCTGAGCTCCTCAGTCTCTATAACTGTCATTATGTCTCTTTTTCTGTAAGTACCTCTTGCTCCTCCAGAAAGATGTGTATCTACTACAGAAAATTTACAGAATGTACCTAAATGTATTCTTGTGTTTATCCATAATCTGTGCATTATTTCTGCCTTTACATTTGATCTTTTACTATGCAGATTCTACAAAAAGATGCAATTAGAATTTTCTATTTATGCTACTATCTTTCCTATTATCAGTGTTATTTCAGTATACAAAAATTAAATATTTGCTTGTTTTTCATCTACTCGTTAGTATCACTGACTCTTTCTGGTGGTCCAAGCAGCCAGGGAATGAAAATGTTCTTGAACTGTATTTTACATTTGCACCTCCACTAGAAGACCCTACAATTTGATTTTCAGTGGGACAAACTTCAGACCTTTAGATCTGTGATCATCAGAATACTGTGTTACATATGCCATATACAAGCTGTTTTTGACAGCACTTATAAGTTGCAACACTGAAATACAAGGAAAAATCTTGGCAACATATTCTCGGGATATACTGGACAGAGAAATCCTTCTCAATTTATTAGGGTGGAGAAAACTCACATATAGATCTTAAGACAGTAATTGACCCCTATTAAGATACAGCGTGTACCTTAGCAGATGTGAACATCCAGTGATCAGAATTCATTCTTCAGTTTATCAGTTCTGCAGGGGTAGAAATATATGTACCATATCAATACTAATTTATACATCCCTGGGATAAAGCCAAAGTAATCTTGTACTTTTGTCTACAGTTCCTAGGCTAACTTGTAGCAGAAATGTAGTACTATCCTGTGGAACTGGCTGCTGTGGCAATGAAATGCTGCCCACAAAGGTAATTCCTGCAGTACAAGTGTAAAATCACTGATGGCTGCAGATTTATAGCCAAAAAAACCAACCCCCAAATTCTAACATTTCTTCCAGTTAATTTCTTCCCAATACGATATGAATAATACACAAACTCTGGTGACCAGAAACGTTTGCTGTTAGATGTGCCCACAGTTAACTCCTGTACATACCACAGGAGTCACCCTGCAGTATCAGGACGTATAAACAACATAAGAAGATTCAAAAAGAGTGGAATATATCTGTTCTTCTTCTCTCTTCTTTTTTTTTTTTTTTTTTTTTAATACCTTCAAACTTGAGATAATGGAGACTAAAAGCAGATCATTCACAAAGATAATTCTAAACTTTATAAACTGCTTACTTAACGAGCTTTTGTGGAACTCAAATACACAATTAAGTAGAGCAAAAAAACATTGACCAGTTTTATGGTATAAGGGAAAGGTTACTCATGACTAAGTGTGCCATCATAACAAATGATTGTGAAAAAATTTGGGTCTAAGTATCATGCTAGTGATAGAATCTAGCATCATGATTTTTAGGTATTCATGATATATTCAATATATATTATAAAACATACATTTTATAACCTACTCTAGAAAATAAATAGTCTTAATATGCTCAAAAATATTATCAGATTCTGTTTTAGAATTTCTGAAACTTCAGAGCTAGCTTTAAAGGGTTTCTAAAAGTACTTATTTGTAAAGCAGACTTTCCATTTCCAGTCCCTTTCATTCCTCTTTACGAGCTGGGATCTCTCTCTACATCTGCTCTTTCTTAGGGGTCACTTAGGTCACCAGATAGTTTGTGATTTAATATGGATTGATCTGTGCTTATCCTTTGAAAGATGTTCAGTTTTGTTGAGAAACACGTGGCTTTGACAGGAAACTGTCACATACTGTGTGTGTGCTGATGAACAGCCAGTGAAGGCAGTTACTGTCCATCCATCTTGTTAGCCCATGAAGTACTTAATTTGCATGTACACACTTCACATCACCACTGAGTGCTTTAATCACTTGTCTATTGGATATTAGAAGGAAGATCCTTCAGCTAGTCCCTCAAGAATGAAGTGGTCTGGTTTACATGCTCAGGTTAGCTGAGTGCTCTTGAAAGCGGAGAGAGAAATTTCCTCTAGAACAGGACTTAATTTTTGTTGTCTTCATAGAATTTTCTGTTGACTACCTTAGTTCGAGATTTTCTCATCTTTTTTCACAGTGTACTGATCCCATGACTTCAGGTTATAGATTCCACAGCTATTTCAACCTCCTGTCTCAGTGCTCTGCCTGTAAAACCCAAGCCTCTTAAGATTTCCATCATTTAATAGTTATAACAACAATTAAACAAACTTCAGAGTCTAATTGACACAGGTATCTAAAACAACTAAAATTTTTAAAATAAAGTTTATTTGATCAAAGTCTAAATTCTACATGTCCTGTTGTCTGCTTCTTGTTTATGCTACTGAGAAATAGCATCCTAGTTTTTGTGCAAAACCACTCAGTAATCCTTAATTTTCTGTATACTCATTTGAAAACTCTTTTTCACTTTTCTGACACCAAAATTCTCATTAGGTATTTTGGGAATCCAAGAAAGTTTCTTGTCCAGTTTCAGATCTATCATGTCTAATTAATATCTATTCATTTTACCAATGAAGTGCCCAACTAAATAATGTAGGAATTAAGTCAGGTGTCTCTGTGTCATCCCAGTTTATGCACGATGAGAGACATGAATCTTTATAATCCCCAGAAAAGGCTATCCCTCCTCAACAGGGCCACAGCCATGTTAGAGTCACAACAATGACTCAGGGGAATGGTACAAACATGGCTTACCAAGTTAAGCTAAGGTATTTTGGCAAGTAAAAGGTATTTTTGCAAATAAGACATATCTTGAGGAAGGTAGATTATCTCCTTATTGATTGTCTGGTTAGCACCCATTTCGACAAGGGAAAAAAAAAAAGAAAAACAGAGTAAAGAGAAAAGGAGAAAGAGATAAGGAAAGAGACAAGTATCACCACCCTTGGATCCCATGTGATCTTCTTGGAGTCAGGTCTTCTTGTTCCACAGGTGGTGGATTGACAATGGCAGACATGCAGCAATGTAATAAAAGGTAGACTGTTAAGTAATTCCAAAATAAGGAAAAAGAGAAAATTTAAAATACTGACACAATGAGTGAAAAAGCAAACTGAAATTCACTTAGTAAATGATTTACTATGAATAGTTCACTCAAGTGAGCTGAAGTATGTGAGGATAATCAATGTAGAATTTCCACCACTATGTAAAGGTGGCTGGGGTTTTCAGCTAATTTCTTCAAAAATTGAAAATCTCCAAGTCTTGCTTACAAGGAAAATTCATTAGTCTTATGTCTCTTGGGTTTTGAAGGATTCAGTTTTACCTTGAGAGATTAAATCCTGCTTAGTTATGGTAAAAATATTGTGAAACTGGTCTTCAAGAAAGGGGAATATAAATTGCCTTAAAGAATTAAAAAAAAAAATAAATCTCAGAGAATATATTTTTTTTCTCTTTTAATGTGTGCATGTGACTTTTTCAAGAAGTAACAAATATGTTATAAAACTCAGAAAATATTAAGAATGACAACATAAAACCAGAACTTATATTCAGTAACTGTTAAAATATATACAGTTCAATATAAAGCAAGTGTCATATTTGATTTTGAATTATAGCTGAAGTTCATATTTATAATGTCATTAATGTTTCTTTAGCTGACTTCACATTACTTCAATTTTATTGTTTTGTCTTATCAGATCCATCAGAAAGAATTGTTTAGGCTTATGTCATTGCAGAAACTAATTAATGTAAAATCTTATTTGTTGTCATTTCATAATTATTTCCAGGCAATTTATTTCCAGTACAACAATTTGCATCCAAAATAAAATAATGGAACACTAAGGAAACAAATATTAAAGAAAAATAAATTTAAAGCTAAAGGTCTGATATATCCAACAGAATATTTTTCCTATAAACATCAGGATGGCATAAACCCACATGCTAGTCCTGAATATTTACATATTTAAATCATTATTGATTATATGAATGATCTATTTGACATCAGTGAAACTATTCTTATGTTCATAGACCTTTACTGTAAGTTATCTAAGTGTTGACTGTAGCCAACAGTATATAAACATTTTTTTTTAAAAATGGAAAGAACGAAAAAAATCAACAAAATTTGCCCTAGCAAGGACGTAGGCTACCACAGCTATTAGTTCTTTACTATTTATCTCTTTCCAATCAGTAGGATATTCCAAAAGTGCCTCAGTTTCCTTGTCTGCGCATTAACACTAAAGCAATTTTCCCAGCACCTGAAGATGTTGAGACAGGAATTATTCAATATTTGAATTAGTGTTGCATACTCTAAATGTCAAATATTGCTAAGAACTATTAACTATATACAATTCATAAGACTGATTAATGAATCTATTAGGGTCCTATTAATTTGCCTAGTTTAGCATTTCTGAAACATAAAACTATCCTAACTGTGCATTAAAAAGTCTGTTTGAGGAGTAGATTCTCAAACCAAATGAGCTTTTTATCATATTGAGAAATTAAGGAAATTTGCATTTAACTCCAGGAAGATGGCAAAATCTTCAAATATCTAGCTATCTAGTTTAGCTAATCTAGCTATAATATACAAATAAGTCTGATTAAATCCTCCAAATGGATTACAGATTTAGGAAAAAAAGGTACTTGCTGATACAAGGTCCAGTTTAAGGCATTTTATTCCAGTTTTTCCCCACATTGACTATTACCCTGCTACAAAGGTGTTTGCTAGTTGCCAATGCTGACTGTAGTCATTCACTACAATTGATTAAAATAAGTAATTCACTACAAGTCATTAACACAAGAGACAGCAATTACTTGAAAATGTTTGTAACAGTATGCTAACAGTACGAATCAGGTACATATGAAATTGCTAAATGCTTACAATGGTTTTGCTATAGGTCCATAATTATTGCTTGAAGTCTCACGTAGCACTACTACAAAATGCAGTTTAGGAGTCACAATGCCTGTCATCTCCTTCAGTAGAGAGGGTTTATGGGTTATGATCCAGATCACTTGCTGCAGTCTAAGCACACTTTATCAAGTCTGAATTATTTTTCAATAATATTTTAAAGTCACTTTGCAAAATGCCCCCAAAATAAGGCAAAGACAAGAGTCTAGTAATTAGGTCCAGGTTAAAAGGTCTGAGGGAACATAAAGAGAGACAGAAAAATTACTACAGTGGATAGTCATTGCTTTTGTGGATAACGAAAATTCAAGACAGAGAAAAGATTCAGTCAGCATTTTCAGTATTTCTTTTTGATGATTAGTTTAGCTTTCCACAGAGTTGTGAGAATTAACACAATTTTAAGGTACACATAAATTAATGTGATATTTGTTTCTTTAAAACCAAAAAGAAACACTGCATTAAATTCAAATACAAAAGGGCAGTAGTGTCTTCTCAAGAGGATAAGGTCTAATGCTTTAGTGTATCATTTATAAACAATTAACCTAACGGCTAAATAATAAATAGTAGGAAGCATATATGTTATTTTCAGTTTTAAAATAACTGTATGATGACACATTATCAAATTGCATTTGTGATCTTTTAACTGTAGCTATAAGTTTAGATATAAGATGGTTGTATATAGGTAGGTTCTTATTGGACATACATTGCAGCATGCTAGCATTGAAAAATATATCTGTTAATTATTTGAGGTTTTAATGTCTTAAAATATTTGTATATTTTAGACTATTGTAGTACTTTGAATTCTCAACAGATCCTTGTTTTCCCTTTTGAGCTAGGCTCCTGAGTAAGACAGAGTATAACTAAATCCTTGCCCTAAAAAGCTAATATTCAGGGAAGACTGAGAGAGGATACAGAGAAAGGTATTTCATTACATTCTTCTTACATGGAAAAAATGAGAAAATTCGGATTGTTTATACTTAAAAGTTTTGTTGCTTTAACTGTCTCTAAAGAGTTGCCACAAGTACCAATATCAGATAGCAGAAATATTTATTTCAGCTTACTGTGATCCCCCTTATCTCATTGAACAAAGGAATATAGTTCTTGTTTCCTTTCTGAGAAGAGCCTTTGATTTAGTTTAGTCCAGAGGTTCCAAAATTAGGGACCATGACCACAAACAGAATCCCAGTGGTTAGGAGTAGAACAGAAGCCTGGGAGAAATCTGACTGTTGTTCACTGTAGTATGCATGTATTCTAAAACTTATATTCATAGACCAATAGAAGGATAGTAGAGCTGAAGGAGAAAAACAGCACAACATGTAGTTCTCAAGCTAGGTTTCTAAAGCAGGAAAGCAAAGCAATTTTAGCAGCAAAATAACAACTGCTTTAGTTCAGGAGAAGTCAGGATCCTAACAGGGATCACTGGGACTGCCCAGAAGAGAGCAAGAAAGGGGCATATTCCAGAAGAGCAGAGTTGCAAAGCTGCATAGAACTGAAGAACAGGTTTGAGTGCTGGTTGTTGATTGTACTGACTCCTTAATTGATGGTACACAGCTGGCCATAGCTGTGCTCTGTGACAACTTGACCTCCCGAGACAAAAGGAAGGCATGGTTCAGGGATTATAGTGGCCAGGTGCTAGTCCTAACATGCAGTGTGACCGTCCTTAGCTGTTGACTGGAAAGAAAGATTAATTGTACATATGCAACCCTTGTTATACCATCTGTACTCATAGGCCAAAAAAGGGCCTGGATCATTTTATTTTCCTGTTTTAAAGGCGGTCAGAGTGGCTAGACAAGCAGCTATCTAAAAGTATCTATTGTGTTTTTTAATTAATATTTTATTTTAATCTGCATTAATATCAAGTATAGAAAAAACATAAGATACAATTATTTTAGAGACATGAATTAATGTATAGTAAGTAGTTCATTGATATACATTCAGTAACAAAAAAACCACAAACAAAATCTGTGCTTTATGTGCTTTATGTTCAGAAAAAAATAAAGGGCAGACATGGTCATTTCTTTACAAAGTGCTCACAGCAAATCAGCAAATGAATCCTTTGAATCTCAGTTATGTGCCTTTATACGCAAGGACAGTCAATTACTCTGCTATAAGTGAACTAGATTTAAACATAATTCTTCTATAAACAGTGGCCAAACTCCTGTAAGTCTTTGAGCTTTCTTACAAAACAACAAATGCGTGTCTTTGCTACGCTGAAGATGCCCAACACCAGGTAACTTTGTGAATGAGATAGCCACAGAATGAGGGTGAAATTAAGGTGGAACAGGAAAAAAAAAAGGCATTCCAGCATTTTATCTCAACATGCAATTTGTCTTCTGACTTCCCTTGAGAGAAAGTATGTCAAGAAATAGCCTCAAGACAATGACAATAACAGCAAAAGTGGTAGCATTAATTTATGGAGAGGAGGACAATGAAACATTTCATGAATTACTTTAACTTTCTTTCTCCAAATGATGTTTCAGCAGGGGATTGATGGTTGACAGCTGTGTTCACTGATAGGTAACCTTGTTGAAAGTTTCTGAAGAAAGATGTTCTTCTTCACTGGACTTGTCTCCGCTTTGTAATATTTTTTCTCTCCTTAGAGCCAACACAGCTATTGTTACATTTTAAAATATTTCTATCATGTATTTCTTCTTTGAAATAATTAATTTTTTCTTTGCACTACTTGGCTGATAACATGTCGTAATGTAGACTGCCAAGTGCCAAATGACTCTCAGATTCATTCATGCATTCAAAGCAAGAAAAACCATTCATCTAGATAAGATCTTATCTGACAAGTCAAGCTCAAGAAGTCTCAGTATAATTATATGGTGTTAATGAAGGCCATGTATATAGGCAGTTCTCAATATTAACCTCTGTGTTAGTCTATCAACAACAATGTAAATCAGTCATTTTAAGTTAGAACAAGTAAGTAGATTTTTTTAAACAACCCTCTCCCACAGAAATGCTTTATATGAGAAATTTTCATCTTTTGCAAAGGCTTACTAAGCCATACCTTCCACAGGGATATCATTATCCTACTACCGTTAACCTGTTCTTCTAAACAGGTGTTTGTTCAGAAACCAAAGAACAGGCATTTTTTAATACATGAGGACTACTGCTTGGTAGAGCATAGTGATATAAGATTTGTTGTTACTTGTGTTTTTCAAAAATCTAAATTTAAAAAAGGTGTAAGGTTGCTCTTTAACAGTTGTTCTCATTAACAGTCATATGTTGGAAAATATTCTTAATGGCTGCGTAACTTTTCTATATGACTATAATGTTTTTTGCTTGAATTCAAATTTATGCAGAGTATTTTTATTTATATATACATTAAGGTTGAGTATTAATTATTTTTAAAAAATAACTACAACTACCCAAAAATAATTCAATCAAGTAGTGCTGGTTTGCTTGTTTTGGAAAAGACTAAATTAAGAACAATGAAATATTTAAAAATATTGTTTGCATTGAATTAATTTCATTTTAAAAGTTTTTCAGGTGTAAGTCTCCGCTTGCTGAAAGACAGACATTTCTCCAGTATGTCCGATAACATAGTATTTAAAGATTTCAGATAAGATCTAAAAAGACTGGATTTGAATCCTTATAAGGCACTGGATTCCATAGTGTTGTGGTTTAAGG
>VYZX01027748.1:0-38895 GCA_013401335.1 Brachypteracias leptosomus | reverse complement strand
CCCCGCCCCCCCCACTTATGCATGCAAAGTAAAAGCTTAGTTCTAAATGTTCTTATCTTCATTTATATTTGGTCTATAGTGCATTGCCCCCCAAAAAACTGTATTCTTTCCTGAAAATTCAGTGTCTAGAATACCTGTGTCTCAGTATGCTTATTCTCAGACTAAGCTTTCAAAAGACTTACATTGCAAGTTGCTTTCACATGACTAACGATGTAAATACAAGTAATGCTTTTAATGTCAGAAGTTTTAAATTCTTAAAAAATAATTTTCTGATGTATATATCGTCAGCATAACTTAAGAACTTATGTATAATTTTTATTTGGGGGGAAAAAAAATCTACTGTTTGAATCACAGGTCTGGAGGGAAGTAGTAGTCCTTTCAGCCATGTACACAGTGACATTTTAGTTGTATCATGTGTAGATAATTTAGACTTGGATGCCTTGAGTTCAGCAATGAACTCTGCTACCTCTTAGCTAAGGAGTCAAGTCCCTAACATGAAATAGAATCATAGAATGATATGATGAAAATCCATAACAAACTCTCAGCCGCACCATGTTGGCAGTTTTCCATCTGTGATGTGCAGAACCTAGAAGCCTCTGGAGTGATACTGAGAAGTCTGTTAAAGGATATCTAGGGAAAGCTAGCAGGACTGTCAGCAATATTACAATTGCTATGGGTGAGGCCATGTCTCTCTTCAGACTTTTTTAGGCAGGTTGAGTGGGGAGCTTTAAATGGAAAAGCACATTTTCAGGTCTCTCTTACAGCTTCTCAGTAGAGCAGGTTTCTCTCTAATTCCTACTCCTTTTACTGGTCAGAAAATGCATGATGCATAAAATCTGTGCTTTAAAGATAACAGTATGTGACATATATAATCAACTCATTGTTTCAGTAAGACCAAAAGTTGGCTTTTAATGTTTGTGAGACATAATTTCAAAGTATGGGAGAATGTAATCCAAAAGACCTTTGTGTTTTCCCCATTCTAATCATAGACATTGTGTATGGCTTTCCTTAGTGATACCTTCTTGGTTTACCATCTAAATGGCATGCAATTAGTTGAAACTTAAAGCAACTTTTAAAATGTGGAGCATATTACTTTAATATCATTTTATTCAGAAAAAGCTTTTCTTTGTCCTCAGAAGAAGTTTATTTATAAAATAATGAAGTTCTACAGGGTGTATGTAATGATAGCGAAGGAAAGTATTGTACCCTACTTTTTAATTATAGAACTATAATTAGAGCTCTCACATGAGATATATCTAGTCCTGGGTAGGATAGCTTTTGCTCAGATCTCAACTTTTTAAATTTGAAATAACTGAAACCTTTGTTTATAAATGCAATGCAGAATCTTAACTCTGTGTTTTGGTGGAGGCCGAATATATCATGAGCCCTTGAGTGTAGGAGCTCTCAGCTGGAACTTTAAAACAGCCACGACAATTATGTTAACAGTGCCTGTATCCCATTTTAAATGATCTTATGTTGCCTCACTAGTTAAAAGTTTTTAGTTGTTCATTGCATAATAGGCTTCAAAATAGAAAGCATTACCAAAAATATCATTGCATGTACAAAAGAGCTTGTAAATGGCAATTAATTTTAAAATAAAAACCTGGAAATTCCAGCACCAAAAAACCTCCACCCCACCCTAACAAGGAAAGAGTGTACTCATATGACTAAAGAAATATTGGGAATTTATTTTATTCTCTCATTATGGAAAGAGTATATCAAAGTACCGACAATTTTAATGTCAGCAATAAAAGTGTCTGTTGTGAGTACAGAGAAGGCAAACAGCTAATTGTTGTAAGTTTTGGCAGCTTGAATTTTAGGTTATACCCGTATGGCTAACTTGAGGTCAACAGCTTAACCTCTAAGTGAATTTCATAAAAGAATGGTAATTTGTGAATGAGTTTTCGACATTTTAATCTGCAATATCAAAAAGCTGATGCTCATAAAATTACTTGTGAATTCAGAGGTTGTCCACATTTCTGCTACAGAAGGGCAGAAAATTCCACTATGTATTATACATTATATATGACAATACACTTTTTTTTTTCATGTAAATATCAAAATTATTAATCTCCAACCATGTAGGAAGAAGAGTCAGAAAATACAGCATGGTAGATTTGGGGGGGAAAAAGTGGCTAATTTGTTATGATTTCTCTATCTCATGCTTTGGTTTTCCTCTGTTGTTAATAAAGAAGGCAGAAAATGAAAATAAATGTAAGGATACCAAATATTTCATTACTTAGCTGTATGGAAAACCAAGATCGTTCAATAAGTAATCCTTTCAATGAAGAATTTAAGTTGTGAAAAATGACAGCTCTTTACAGGCAGATGTAAATATTAGGAGGCAGTTGTTTGTATGGTGACTCTGGAATTAGATTCCCATTCTTGTAGTGATCATGTGAAGAAACATAGTAAAGATGCAGCGTGTACCAAAGAAGGTAAGGTTGACGGCCTCATTTAAGATACATGTGGATGGTAGAAAAATAGTCAGCAAAGTTAAATACACTTTTTACTAATGAAATTGTTTTGTATAGCAACTGATACATGCAGGGATAAAAGGAACACAGAAGGGAGCATTTCTTTCAATGTTAGTCAAACTACATAGCAGTCAAAATAATTTCCTAATTATCTAGTGTTTGTATGTGGCTTATATGGCAGGAGGTGTGGTGATGGTCACAGTTCTTTCTTCATGAGTTCATGAACAACTTGAAATTATTCAAGACTCCCATTGACTTCTGTGGTCTCATAATTGTAGATTAAATGCATTCTGCCTATCAGATAAGAAAAAAGACTGAAACAAATGAAATGTTTACTGACCTTTTGAGGAAGTTCTTGAGGTACAGACTGACTGTACTACCATAAGTGTGGCATCTGCTAGAGAAATTTGTAGTGCTACTTTTGCTCATACACTTGTTCAGTTTTCTGTGCTGCTACTCACAATGATGTCAAATTAAAACAAATTTGACACTTATGACAAAGTGAATTCAAAGTGTTGCAGACTCTGGGAGGGGAGTAATCTAGTGAAGCTTTCTGGAGAAGACAATAGTAGTCCTTCAGATTTAGCTTCCCTGGAAATCATAGAACTGTTCTGGTTGGAAAACACCTTCAAGATCAAGTCCAACCATTAACCTCACACTGCCAAGTCCACCACTAAGCCAGTTGCCCACAAAGCCCTTCTGTCACACCCCCCCTCCCCCAACCTCTGTCAGCAGTGCAAGCGGGGAGAGAATAAGATGGGAAGAACCCATGGGTTATAATAAAAAGTAGTTTTAATAAACAGCAGAAAAAGTAAGGTTGCACATGCGCGAATCAAAAGCAAACAAAGCTGTTACTCTCTACTTCCCATCGGCAGATGGTGTCGGGCCTGTCCCAGGAAGCAGGGCTCCAGAACATGGAGCAGTTGCTCAGAGGACAAGCGTCTTCCCAATGAATGCCCCACCCCATCCTCCTCCTGCCCTCTCCCTTTATAGTTGATGTCATATGGTATGGAATATCCTATTGGTCAGCTTGGGTCAGCTGTCTGGATTGTATCCCCTCCCAGATCTTGCCCCTCTCCTTTGCTGCTGTGTGAGCACTGCTGGTCATAACACAGGTGTGTTATCAAAACCCTCTAGCTCCCAGTACTGCAGCATGAGGGCTGTATGGGGAAAATCAGCTCAGCCAGACCCACTACACCATGTCACTAAGAACCACATCTACACATCTTTTAAATACCTCCAAGGATGGTGACTCCACCACTTCCCTGGGCAGCCTGTTCCAATGTTTGACAACCCTTCTGGTGAAGAAATTTTTCCTAATGTCCAACCTAAACCTCCCCTGGTGCAACTTCAGGCCATTTCCTCTTGTCTTATCACTTGTTACATGGAAGGAGAGATAGACTTCCACCTTGCTACATCCTCCTTTCAGGTATTTTTAGAAAGCAATAAGGTCTCCCCTGAGCCTCCTTTTCTCCAGGCTAAACAACTCCGGTTCCCTCAACTGCTCCTCATAAGACTTGAGGTCTAGACCCTTCATCAGCTTTGTTGACCTTCCCTGGAGATGCTCCAGCACCTCCATGTCTTTCTTAGAGTGAGGGACCCAAAACTGAACAGTCTTTGAGGTGCAGCCTCACCAGTGCAGGGGGACAATCCCTTCTCTAGTCCTGATGGGCACACTATTTCTGATACAAGCCATGAGCAGCCAGTTTCTCCCAGAAAATGTTGTGGGAAATGGTGTCAAAACCTTTACTAAAGACCAGATAAACAACATCGACTCCTTGTGATCATAGAAGGAGATCAGGTTAGTCAAGCAGGACCTGACTTTCATAAGCTCATACTGACTGAGCCTGATCGCCTGCTTGTCCTGTATGTGTCTCATGATGGCACTCAACGTGATCTGCTCCATAACCTTCTCTGGCACCAAGGTCAGACTGACAGGCCTGTAGTTTCCCAGATCCTTCTTCTGGCTCTTTTTGCACATGGGCGTCCCATTGGCTAGCCTTCAGACAACTGCTACCTCCACGGTTAGCCAGGACTCCCTGTAAATGATGGAAGGTGTCTTGGTGAATGCTTCTGCCAGCTTCCTCAGTACTCTTGAGTGGATCCCATTGGGTCCTATAGAGGCTTGTGTGTGTCTAAGTGGTACAGCAGTGGGGGCTTTATCCTGCTCCTCATTCCTGTCTTGCAGCTCAGGGAACTGGGTAACCAGATTGTAGAACCTTCTGAATAATCTATGTCAAACTCCATCAGATGTACCATTTCTTTAGCCATACTTCTGGACTACAATTAATAATAAAGAAAAGGAGCTGGAGGGAGGGAGGTTGTCAACAAATCACAAAAAAACCCCAAACAGATTAAAATGTTCAGAATTAGCCCTGTTCAAGCTGTTGTGATGACGACCTATAAGTAAAATGAAGACAGCTGCTTAGATGAGTGAGTGACCAGTAGGAAAATTAGAATTAAATCCTATATTTAGAGGTTCAGATCAGTGTGTTCAAGCTTCAGAGGTCTGCTGGTGTGTTTTTCTAACAGCAGAACACTAGCTGCATATGCATATCTATGAGACTAGAAAAGATGCCTAGCTGTTTCACATAATAAAAGTAATCAGTAGGGTATGCTGGTGGTGTAGGATTTCAGTTTTAAAATTGAGGTTTGGAGAGTACATCAACAGTGGCTTTGCAGGACAAACTTCAATATCATTGTAGACAAGTTCAGAAAAGTTCATTCAGATAGCTGTGGTGTTTTAGCCATTTATGTAGAATTTAGATCTTGTACAAAAGCCTGTTGGAGAAACAGACTAAATAAGTTTGCTGAGCTCCACATTGCCACAGATTATCCTGCAGCTATTCCCAGTCAAAACCATTTGCATCTAGCCCTGTATTTTTACAGTATGTTGAACCAGTACCTGACACTGCAGTGCAGATGTGTTCTCAGTCTATGTAATTCATCCAGTCTTTATCTCTGTTTTCAGCTAAAAACCAAAAATCATCTCTTCCTACATTATCTGATACCCAAACTGTTTTGTGTTAAGGTAGAATTAAAAGAAGCAGGATGTATTTGAACTGGTTTGTTTGTTGTTTTGTTAGATTTTTTTACCAAATGCAAATTAGATTCAATTGCACTCATTCTAAATTACAAGGGGGGGGAAAAAGCTTATTCTTTTAAAATAGGGATTAAAAAGAGTTACTGAGAAATTCCCCTAACGAGAGTAGTTGTAGTCGAAGGAAATGAGGATTGAATGCTGACCCCACTACAAGCCTTAAGAAATAGTATAACTGAGCAACCAACACTCACTAATAATACTGCATCTTCCAGGTTATGAAGTAGCACATATTCTAATTTTACTGCTGATGCTGCAGGTTTATACTACTGCATACTTCAAAAGCTTCTGATTTTGTGCCCAATGTTTCCTTATTTGGGTCAGTATAGTTCTTCTAAATTTCACGAAAACCAAAGTTATGCTCTAGTCATCTAAGGAGCAGTAATTTGGAGATAAATGTCAAGGAGGATCAGGTATCACATAAAAGAACATTGATTCCAGGACAAACAAAAGATGGATTATTAGTAAAATTTTGAAGTCGTGTCTGTGATAAAATATGGATCAAATCTTTAATTGCTGCCTATTAAAATTTAATATGGTAGGTGACAGTTCAATCCATAAACTGAACCTTTGTATCAGTCTCAGATTTTTTTTTTCTGAACAAAAGCTTTCAGAATACTACACAGATTTAAAATTGTATCATTTGTGATAAATCTGAAAAAAAATATAGTTGGTATTATTTGATGTTGGTAGGACACCACAGCTGATATCCATCCGTCCTAAACACCTAATTATTCTGCTCTGTGTCTCTGTTGCCAGCCTTTTTAAGTGCTACAGTGAAAGTGATGAGAAAGAGCAGTTTACTAATGTGAGAGTCAAATGACTTTTCTCTGCTACAGTGTGGCAAATAACCAGAAGTCTCATTGAAGATTAATAGTGCTTAACTTTGCTTTCCAGCTCTGTGTGATCAACATTACCCTTGGGATACATACTCTTTTAAAATACTGGGCTTACTTATGCCAAAAAGCTTTTTATAATATGTCCTGCAAGAACACACCAAAGACTCATCATATCTATTCTGTATTATTAAATCAAAAGCTTTTCATCTTCTTTTGAAGTCAAGTGATGTTTAAAACTGGTATAGAAAACACATTTACATTGTTATGTGTTAAGTGATTTTCCTTTTTTGGATATCTCCAGAATACATAAGCAAGCATCAGGCAAAATACACGCTCAGAATTATTTGCATTGATATATATTAAACTACCTGTTAGGTCTCTATGTTCTGCATCTGGCCAATGTTCTACTCTGGCCAATGTAGAGGCCTGGGTACTGGTAGGGATTAAAATAGAGGATGAATCCCTCTGCACTATACTGTAAAAGCAAGTAATACCAGAAGCTGAGTGGTGTCACAATGCAACGTGACAAAAGAGAGGGTTTAAGAGGGTGGTCTTCCTGATTTTTTCTGTTCTTACTAATATCAGAAGCACAAGCCTCATGGAGCTGGAGATGCCTTGAGAACTGTCAGTACAGAAAAGAACCCTTTCACTGAAGAAAGGACAAAAATATATTTGGTTATGCTTCAAAGACACAAAGATAGACGTTTGAGGTTAACAAAAAGCTAATGGGACTATCTCCATATTGTCCTTGGTCTCTTTTTTTTTTTTTCTTTTTTAAGTTGGTGTTCAGGCAGTGAAGATTTTCTTACGTGTGTGTGAGGGGAATGGGTTCTCTCATATCTTTCCTCCATAACATTCTCCCATTGCCAGGAGACTTTACAACTTTGCCTATTGTGTACTTGGGTTTTTTTTTCCAAAATGTCTAAATGACTGTAATTAAACAAGACAGCTCTTGGAAAGCAGATTCATTTTCACTTTTGTGAAAAGTGAAACTTCTTTCACTTAATTATCTGCACATCTTTTGGTTGGAGCTGTTGTTACTGGCTGTGTATCTTGGAAGACCTTTTGCTTGCAAGTGAGACTCGCTTCTCTCTGATCCCTTGACCGCACAAGCAGTGACATGTTTTCTCTGCTTTGCCTTAGTGGGTGTAAATTCAAAACTGGCTACATTTTAGGAGCAGCTTTTCTTTGGGGACAGTGGAGTCTGCTTCCATTAGAACTTTATACCCATCTTTGAGCCTGATTGCCTTCCTGGGCTAAAGTGCCCATGGGAGCTCCAGGCCTGGCACCATTGCCACCCTGCCCATGTGCACAGCAGCCCTCAGGGAAAATCCCAACCAGTCAGAAAGCATTAGAGCTGTCACTACTGCAGTCTAGTCATTGAAGATTATGGCGTATCCTTAGTATCATTTGTTTGCACATACAAATTTCTGAATCAAATTTTAAAGCTTAAAATGTTTTCTGTTAAAAGCAACTTCCTTTCCAAAAAAAAATACAAGCATATTATCCTAATCAATAAGCATCTGCAAACACAGATTTTTTTTGTTTGCTTAGACAAAGCACTTTCACCATTAGAAATGTCTGGGTGAATACAGATTAGATTTTAAATGCTTCTAAGGTAATGTAGTATCCCAGATCTTTAATTTGAAGCTTCAGAGCGGATTAGTAAAATTAGGAAGCTAGGGTAAAATATATGCATTTTTATTTTGTTAAAATAATTTGTCTTTGCATTCTTGTTTTTATAGCCTCTTCTTGCAGAGTAACAAGGGCTTTCCTCAGATGCATTAGACATGCCAAGCAAGCAAAGCAATCACTATTGTTGGCAACAGAGAGCACTGGACTTTCATTTCTAATATGTTTTACTGAGGGAAAAAATAGTCAAGTGAGGTTCATTGAGCTCTTTCTCTTTTGTCTTCTCACACTTGGACTTGCACCTCCTAGACTTTTATTCAAACTCTCATACATTTGTTGCACTTACTTTCAGTATATTATTCTAAAGAAAATTGAATACCTGCTGTTCTCTTGAAGTTATTATCGTGTAGGTATCTTAAGGGGGTAATAGGAACAAGCTAAATATAGCACTACAATATTGGTCTCAATGGTGCATATGTCTAGCTTGCAAATTTGTAAACATTTACAAATTTGCATGATTGTTGCTGGCAGTAGACATCATCATTTCCGTGCTCGGAATTCATTACCATTGCATCTAATCATCTTCAGGGTCTCCAAAGCAAAACTCTTTGTACAGGCAAATAAGGCTTTAGTGGATTTATGTTATGCTTAGACTGAAAGTTCAACAACAAACACGGGACAAAAAAAAATTTTTGAGCTACTATCCCCACTTATCTAAATGCCTTCTTATGTAAACATACTGAAACTCAAGCAAATCATACTGACCATTCCCCCTGTCTGCAAAAGAGTTCTCACATGCTTGAGGTTCAGTGGAGAGAGGAAAAGAGAAGGTGCAAGCATGTACATTTAAGAGTGGGGCACCTCTCTCTCTTGAATTTTCTACATCTCTTAAACAGATCCAACATGTTTCCTTGTGTCATTGTCACGTCATGTTAGTGAGGCTGAAAGCCAGAGAGTAACTTGCCTATCACCAGCCCAGCTGCATGTCTGCACCCCTTGGGTAGGTCCTTCAGTGGGATGTTGTCCTCCCCTACTGCTGTGTATCATTCTTAAACCTCTCTGCTTGAGGTCGTGGTTACATCTTGTGCCGCAGACATACATACTTCTTTCTGTAGACTGCCTTTGAAGTCAGGAAATTTGGCCATTACTCCTATGTGTTTAAATGCAGAAAATATTTTTGATGAAGAACATCTCAGAGGAAAAAAAACCCCAAACAACAAAACAACAAACAAACCAACCCTCCAAACCCCAAAGAATTCAATTTTGCACCGTCTGCATCCATGTTACAGACTTCATTCTTGGACGTTGATGAGATGGCTCTACTCATTCTATAAGAACTTACATCACTTTATTATGCTTTGAGGTATCTATATTGTGTACAAAGACTTTCTGTTCCTTCAAAAGGTGTGCTAATGGACATGATTTTACATCTAGATCAAATGCAACTTTTATTGAGGTTAATTTCTTTAAACCATATGCCTGTATTTTAAGTACTATCTTGCCATAAGGACAGATAACATTGTGAAAGATGTTCCTATGGTAGAAAGGCTCTATTAGAAATAACAACCTTCTTTGTACAAGGTTGCAAATAACCATACTTAAAATCTTGCATATCTGCCTTTTACATATGAAGGGGCTCTCAGTCAGATCTTGGGGGTATTTCTGGACCAACACTTCAAGAATATGTATGATTTTTACTGCTGCTTACCTCTGCTCTTTCTCTGATCATGTCTTTGGGCTATTTTGAAGGGGAAAAACTCTCACCTTGCACATGGTAGCTGCAGTTGTTTCTCAACACCAGTGGCAAAATTGACATAGACACCCTTTTAAGTATTTGCTTAGAGAATTATTTATTTAAAAAAAGAAAATCCTCTTTTTTTTTTCCTGTTCTAGAAAGGCTGCCTAACTTGTAAATCTTTTTTTTTTTTTTTTTTTTTTTTTTTTCTGTTTTAGTATCCCAGTCTGATTAAATATTGATATTCATGTCACTGACTTTGTTAATACTTTCACTTTTTTCAAAGATCTACATGACAGGTGTTATTACACAGAATAGCCATTTTTCTTTTCTATCTTCTTTTCATAGTGTGTTTGATTGATTTACCGGTTTAAACCCATCACATTTACTTCCTGATAATATTAGTGTGAGAGTATATATTGCTGACTTAAAAATAGGATGCTTTTTTTGTTGGTTCTATTGAAATTAAGATTTCAGAGAGAGAGATAAAACAAGTAATTTCTTCTGTTTGGTCTGATGCAGTATTGAAAAAATACATATAAAAGATTACTGAAGATCCTAAGCTATTGGTAACAACATAATATCTTCCATTAAAACAAACCAAACCAACCAAACCCCAACCAACCAAAATCCCCTGACATTATTCCTTGAGATTAATGTTGTAATTCCAGTTCTAATTCTGTTGAAAGTTGTAAAAATTTAAGAAGATACAGGTAAGAACAGTTATAAAAAACATATAAAATGAGGCTGTCCTCTATATTTTCTTTTTTTTTTTTTCCTGTTCTTAGGCCTCAGAAGAAATCAATCTGTCAGGCTCTGTGCACAAAACAGACTATGTATGTTCTATATATTCTATAATCTTAGAATAGAGTTACCATGTGCTGGATTGAAAAAATAATACAATGGTAATTTACAAATGTGGGGGTGTTATTCTTTTTTTTTCCTTTTTGAAGGCTAGTTTTCTTTGGGAAAAATTCATATAAAAGGCATGTCTGGCATTTGATAAGAGTAAGTCAGATATGAAGCACATACTGCAGTCAGATATGAGGAACATAGTTTACCACATTGGTAGAAACAGGGTTTTATTATAGGGTTGTTGTATTCAACTAATGCATGAAGCATTAAAATTCCTTAGATAGAGTATTCTCCTGTCACCCTGATAGCAATGATTGTAAAATACTAAGGAAGCTCAGACAGTACTGAAAAACCTCAGTCACTGTCTGACAGATTTTGTAAATGTCATATATGCATAAGATATAAACTCTAAATTTTTTTTGGCATTTTGAGGGAGCCATTCTTAACGCAACTAGTCAGAGCTCACAGCAAGAGGAAAAGCAAGTCTTGATTCAGTCCTGAACAATACACAAGACTGTTAAAATCAGTGAGATTTTCTATAACTCTGACAAAATACGCATTCAAACATAGTGTATTCATAGAAGGAAGCAAGACGAATTAAATCCACATAGTAATATTTAACTTCAAAACCAGGAGCTAGGCTGAAAAAAAGAAGAAAAAGGAACTCAAAAGAAGAATCAAAGTGTTCTGTACCAACAGGCACCTTGGAAGTTGTCATCTATGAAGATGCATCACCTATAAAAATCAGAAACCTACCTCTGTTTAAGAAAAAAACCAGATCTAATTCCTTAACTCAGTTATGCAGTGTAAGCAAGTTCAGAAGAAAACAATGAAGATACATGGCAAATTCATATATGTATATAAAAATACATGGAAATGCTGATTATATAATTACAAATTAAAACAGAGGAAGATACACACACATTCTTTATAAAGAATATTTCAAATAAACATTTACATATAAATGAATTATGAAGGCAAAATCTTACTTAAGTTCATCAGTCAGGTTTCAAGGAAGAGGTTTATGAACAGGACTTGCTGAAGTACAGTGGTATAGTCAGTGCTATAAAACACTTAAAAAAAAAAGAATATTAACAATATAAAATCTCTTTCTGTAAGGTTATCAGATATGATGTTTTACCTTCTCATCTCATATGGTTTTAAATACTGAAGCAACCTTCAAGCAGTTTCTTCTAATTTTTTTTTGCCAACAAGAAAGACTCAGTATGTCTTTCTTTTGACATTTTGTGATCTTTTAATTTCCGCTTAGGACTGAATTTCTGCTTAGGACCGTAGAACTGAATTGACCTATGTTGTTTGTACTAATTATTTACACAGGCTAAATTAGTGTTTGTTTTCTTACCTGAGTTTAAGAAATGTTATATATTATTTTCATGTACTATAGTAAGAGCAATAGTTACATCTATTCAAAGAGTCAGGATTCAGTGACACACTTCCTGGAGGCAGTTAGAACTGAAAATATAATCTTCACAAAGAGGGAATTATATAAATATAAGGAAAACAGAAAAAACTGTCTCTGGAAAGTTGCAATTAAAACAATAATCAGGGACTCCAAAACACTGGGATTTGGTTTTGGTGGGTTTTTTTGAGGGGGTGTTGAGAGGTTTTTATATTAAGAGCTTAAAAATTAATAAAGCAAGCATTTTCCCATAGCTCACAAGCAGGAAACATGCCAGGGAGCACATAGCAGGCTGCTAGATGATTGGTTTGTAAACAGCGTGTATTGCAGGGCAACTAAAACACTGCACTTTAAACTGAGTCACAGAGAGAGGCTGGTGGTTGAATTGAATGACATCTAACACAAGGCATATGGAGTTACACTATCCTTTCTCGCATAAAACAATCCTCCAGTTATTGTTATATAACTTACTACTAATGTCTCAATCATACAAAACTTACCCTAATACAATGACAGCCTTCATAGTCATGGAAGCACAAATCATATCAGCTCATTTGTGTACAGGCCCACTACCACAGGCTCCATCATCTTTTCAGCCATCAATGACAGCTGGCTGCGGCGGGACATCAATGGACAACGCATACACGGACTAATATAATCCAAGCATTGCCGTTTATTGCCCGAAGCTCACTCATTATATACCCACCAGCGCTAACCGCGCGCTGGAAGCGCCACTCTAATTGGTAACTAACTCTGCCAGGCGCTAAGCAACATCTCTTGATTGGCCAGGTACTGCTCTCAAGGTGCCTCCCTTGGTTCCACCTTCTGCCTCCATTTTCTTGCTGCTTCACTCCCGTGTCACGTGCCACACGTGGCTGTCCCCGTGTGTCCTTGTTTACGTCTTCCCTGTAACCGTCCTTGTGTGTCCTTGTTTACATCTTCCCTGTAGCCATCCTTACTGGCGCCGCCAAGTCTGGGTTTGCTCACATGCCCATTCTTATGGAGATACCTCTCCACAGCTGGCAGTCATAGTCTCCCATGCAGCCTGACAGGTGATGGGATGCGGGTGCCCATGTGGCTGGTGGGGGTGGTGCTGGGTGAGTGTTGGTGATCCCACTGTGCACTCTTACTAAGCTGGACCGGGCTCTACATGCAGCTTCTTGCCTTGGTACCTGGCTCCAACTCTGGTCCCCTCTGGTTTCTCCAAATGTGACCTGCCACAGCTGGTCATTATTTTGGTGATCTCTAGTCTAGACATCCCATAGATCTCTCAGTAGAATATTTACTCATTCTTCTTGCCATGATTTTATTAAGTTGTCATTGTTTTCTACCAGACAGTGAGTTTCTGAGTTAAACAAATCACTTTAAAGGCTAACAGCTGCTTTTTGGTTTTGGTGGTGTACCAGTCACCATCAAACTCTGGTTTGAATGACTGTCTGGGTCAAATTGAAGTGGTAAGGGAAGGCTGTGCATGCTCTTCATGGGAGCACTTACGGAAGTTTAGGCAACAGCTTAGTAGCTGAACAATTTGTTTTTTATTTTTGCTTACTGTGAGGGAACATAGGAAGCCTCCTGAATTAATACCTTTCTTTACACTGCAAGATTCTGAGGATCCGTCTTAACTTTGGTGGCATTAGAAGTCACCTCTTCTAAAAGAGGCAAAAATATAAAATTGCAGCAAGCAATGAATCCAAAGAAACTTAAATATAAAACTGTAAGCTATTACTTGGTTTGTAATCTGCCATTTATTTCAATCTTGTATCCAAAGGAGGGTGCTAATGATCCTAGTATTTTTAAACTACTTTGTCTATTTCTTTATCTGCCAGAAAAGGTGTGGATCAGTAGACATGTGAATAAATATGATATAATGGAGAAGAGTCAATATAGTTTTGCAGAGAAGCCATACCCCACAATTGTATTAATTCTTCAAAGTAGTCAGTATGAATACATACATGTGACAGAAAAATTGGGTATCTATAAATATTTTTACGTTTTTTTTTTCTTTTGAAAAGACAAAATGAAAAAGACTTATGTTTTAGAAAGCTACTATAAGTCAGGAAACAACAGATTGAAATTACATCAGTTTATACAATGGAGGGAGGTTAGCAGTAGAGTTTCATGCAAATTTCTGTTGAGATGATGATTATCTGGTAAAGAAATGTAGCAAAACTTCTGATGGTTCAGAATCATTCAGGTAAGATCAAAACAACCAAAGACTTGCAGAGGGATTTCATGATAATGAATGACTAGATTATTAAATGGCAGATGCTATTCAGTATTTGTTTACAAAAGGAAAAAACACTTTAATAGATAAAGCTGATGTTAGTTCGTTCTTTGTGCATACTCTGTGTCCTAAATGAAATGTCCTGAGTGAGTCACATATTTTTTGGGGTGAAGTTAAAAAGAAAATCTTCACTTGTTTTTTGATTTTTTTCATTGAAAAAGTTGAGATCATGTCAGCATGAAGTATAAGTCCATCTCAAATATTCTGAACATTAGGGAACAGAACCTTGTCTTGGGAATTTCTTCACAGAAATTAGAGCATTATTCTGAAGTGCTATGTGATTTTACACTTGTCCTATCCTTATACCTAGGGAGTGCAGGCCACCATCAGAGTTGGATGAACTTAGAAGAGCCCTTGGTTTGCCTAAAATAGCAATTCTTATTTTACTCATAATAATTTCATGGTAATTATGCATTAGAATATTCAAGACCTTTTTTTTTTCCAGGAAATGAGAATCACTTCCTGTAGTGAGATATTAATGACACTATATTTAACATAACATAAAAATGGCCCTCATAGGCACAGAAATAGTAATCCAAAAGCTAGAGGCGAGGGATAATGAATGCACTCCAACTCACTTTTGGGTGGTTAAGGAAATTCAGTGTGGTGGGAGGTGGGAATAAATGGAGATCCTGGAGGACAGATTTTTTTATCTCTATGTAATGTCCAGTTACAAAGTGGCTGGCCGAGGAAGTGGTCTTTGGTTATTTATCCCCTCCAATTGTCCCAGCCCCAGAGCTTCCTTCACACCCCCTCTTTGGCTCTGCAGTCTCCCTACTCTTTGCTATGCAAACCAAACATATATGAAACCCATCATCTCCTTCAGCATAACCTTAAGGAGAAATTCTATAAAGTGAGTTTCTGTTTTGATTACAGCTGAAACTGAGAAGGACTCTGCATGCATTAGCACTCTGTGTGCAAGGAGAGTTTGAGTTAACTGTGCCTGATGAAGCAGTCTCTTAAAATTAAGGTGTAGAATGGGAAGCCTGGCAGCATCTAGCAAAACCCTGAAGGTGTGGTAGCCCAGGCTAGGGTACATTGTTGCAAAGTGGTAGAAATGATACAGTTCTGCTAAATGGGACATAGAAATTGAAACAAACACAGCCGCTGTTATAATTCTGATCATGCAAAAATGATGAACAAATCTTACAATGACGGAAATCTGAAATGTGAGATTGCTGATATTCAGGATAGAGAAAGCAAAAAATACAACTCTGATGTGTCCTTGACCCTGCATTAACTAATTCAAAATCAGTTTCTGTTTTTCCTTCTCTAAATACTGTAGAAATTAAGGGTAGAATCCAAAATTATCTCTCCTTGTATATCAGAGAATACTGGAAATGCACTTAATATTATAATTTAAGAGTCAGTACCAGAATGCTTATTACATTTGTTTAGAGACCTGTTATGTAAACTTTGACTAAATATCCCCAAGTATTAATTGCTTGCTTAAACTCAGAAGAGAAAAAAAAAAGGGAGGGGGGTTAAACCATCAAAGCAGAAAGTACCTTCCTCATAAAAATGCACCAGACTGTCTTCACTGAGAATCTGGGATGGTCAGGTTGTCTTTTTTGGAATTAATTTTCTCATTTGCACTTAAAAATCCTGTGTTGAATGTGATTAAAAGAAAAAGCTTTTTGAATGAGACATTGTGACTACTCTGTTCTGTTTGTTACTACAGTAGATGCTTTTTATTAAGTTCTCAGGAAATAATGGAAATACACTTGAAAAACCTCTACATTTTAGAACCCTAAGCTATATTCAGTGACCTTCTATACCACCCTAAGCTATTCAGTTAGATTTTCCCATTAGCCAAGAGGAGGAAACTAGTGTTAAACAATTTTTTTCCCTTGTGTTTTTCTAGTTGATTGAAGATGTATTCAGTTTGTGGGCTGACAAGAAAGATATGTGAAGAAGGTCAAATAGATCACAAGCAACTTTTAAATCTTATGTTTCCCAGTTCTACGAGACTATGAGCAAAATTCCTTAATAGAAAGAAATGCACCCTCCTTATGTTAGTCCTTTATCTCTAAAAAAGAAAAACACATTTAATAGCTTTCTACCACCTTTCATTTAGCTGCAATATCCTCTTCAAATTATCTAGGTCACTTAGACCCATATACTCATATACCAGTCAGGTATTTTTAGCATGCTGGTTGTCTTCTGCTTCTGAAGAACTATCCTTTTTTGCAATTAAACTTCCTGTCAAGGCTAGAATTAGTTTTATTCTAACCCAAACCAGGACTGTTCCTGTCACTTTGTTTTTTTTGGGGTTTTTTTTTGCCTGTATATACTGTGAATATTTGAGATGTACAAGGAAAAAGTTTCTTAGCTCACTGAAAGGTCACTTGGGTCATATGTTTACAATAATCTGTATTTTGGGGTGTTTTTTGTTTGTTTGTTTTTCTAGAAGGAGAATACTAGAGGACAGCAACTGATTAGGAGAAATAGACCTTTCTTGGTATACAATACAGGTCTCCTCTGGACAAATTATGATGTGTGCATATATTTTCCTTTCTAGCAATATGCCTGCTTGCTTTCCTAGTTGCAAAGGCAGCCTGCAGAGACCACTTTGCTATCTCCAAGTATGGACTTTGATGAATTGATCAGTGAGACACCATATAGAGATCTCTGAGCTGGGGTCAGTCATACTAGAAGTGGAAATCAAAGCTGCATAGCAGCAGGTGCAACAAGCTAGTTGTATGGTGCAACACATCTGTGTCCACACGCTCTTCTGGAATGGGGCATGATGTTGGCTGGTTGTTAATACATGTTGTAGTTGTGTAGACAAGGCCAAACACAAAAGGCATCAAACTTTGGTTGTGATTAATTGATAGAGCTTTCATTCAAGTATGGACATATTTGTACCACCTAGCACTGGATGAGTAACGTTGCCTAAGTAGGGCAGAAGTTAGCAAGCTAGTCTTCCTAAGATTCCTGTAGTACAAGAGATGAGAGAGATTAATGTATTACTTTAGAGGGAATTGGGTAGTCTGAAAGCTTATGATAACTATGGCAATACAAGGAAATAAAAGTAGGAATCTTCTGTCATGCTACTAACTGCCAGCGAAGAATGCATTATTTTGAGAGTTATTATCTTATTGTTTGTATTACTAATAAATATAGTGGTGGCAGAAAATGATCTTGTACATTCATGAATTTGCTTTTAACTATAAACAGAAGAAATGTATAAGTAATATAAAATTATATTAGTTGCTCTATACAAATGTTTCATTACATGTTAATATGTTATGAAATAACTTTTGTTACCTCTATTGGATCAATAAATTCATAGCACAGTTGACATTTTGCAAAGAGAAAGACGCATCATTTAACATTCTGTGATGTTATGGTTTGCTTTTAGGCTGAGGTATTCTAGTCTGTATCAAGTATTTTGAAGATGCTTGACATACTTCAAAATACAAAATATCTTCTCATGACTCTTACAATATAGTGGGTCACTGTTTCAAATGGTTGTTTCATATGACTGAATAATATGAGTTATAATATGCTGCAGATAAATTTGGAATCTGTTACCTGATGAAAAGTAAAGGTTTCTTTAAGTATGAAATGTAATTCCAGTGTAGAAGAAGTCAGGTATCGTTCACTTACTTTTAAATGAAATATTCATAAATCTATTAAATACCTTTATAGTGTCCATATTTGATTTTTCAATGAATTTCCAAAATTGGGTTATTTCACTTACTGAAAGGAGAGAAACCAAAATTTTGCAGGAGGAAAAAGGAAAAGCCAGTGAAACTATAACAGAATAAAACTTGATTATACTGCAGATTTTAGTCCTGTGAACATACCTGTTCTGTAAGTGTTTTTTGCATGTAGTAAAAGCCAGAATTTGTATATATTTGGTGGGTTAGGATTTTAAAATGTATTACAATATTTTACACAGAGTTTTTGCTTGGATTCCATTAGTTAGATCTCTTGGATTATGTATGTTCTTTGTCATGTGAGCAAGTGTTTCTCACTGTTTTGGTAGTGACTTTTGCTTATGATGAAGCCGTATTTTGAGACCTGCAGTTCATCATGAAACTTATTTACTACGTATTTTGAAACTCTCTATGAAATAATAGTAGTTTCTGAACTTTTCTTCTCTTCAAACTACAAGGAGACAATTCAGATGCTCATCAGAAAGAAGTGAAGAATTTAGCTGAATTGAAAGAGAAATGCCTAAGTGGTCTTGAAAACACAGAATTATTTACTAAAATAAAAAAATGAGCAACAACAGAGTAAAAATTGCAAGGCATAAAAAGGCTACATTTAAAATGAAAACATATTCATGTCCCTAAAACCCTAGTTGAAATATTGGAGAAACTGAGAAGAAGTCTTGGTATTAAACATAAAGTGTGTTTTAATATTGTGTGCAACTTTTGTAAGTCCATTTCCATTTTATAACAGACCTCAAATGAACGTAACCCTTGTTTTTCTAGAACAAAACTTGTTTTCATTTTAAGTTTGCCTGGAGTTTAAAATGAATCTGAGTGAATCTGAAAAGCAGAAGGATAATTACGTCCACAAGAGTGGTGAGTCAAAATGAATTGGTGTAGCGTGGAAATCTTTTGAGAAATCAGTCATTTGACATGTGTTTGGTGATCTTAACATTAGTATATTTTTCCTGGAGCTTCAGCTACCTGACTGTGGGCTAGCACTGTGTATTGCTCACCAGAAGAAAAGGGAAGAGGATTCTATGGTCACCATTATGCCATATTGCTGCCCATTTGATGAAGGGTGCCTAAATCTATCAAAGCAACCTGTAATGCAGGAATAATACAGATTGCCCTATCTAGTTTCAGTTAAACTAGAGATATTCTTTATTGTTCCCCATTGTATCTTTGGTATTCTCTAAAATTAAGTATCTCTCTTGTGTTTGTTACATTTCCTTCTGATATCTAGAACTGAGACATTCTCTTGTTATGCTGTGTGAGCTCAAAAGACAGTGGATAACTCAAAACTTGTTTTCAGAAAAGAGACAATATGTCCACACAGTGTCATTAGTGAAGAAATACATCACATCCATAAATCTATGTGAACTTTCACGCTGCTTTGCCTTCAGTTATAAATAGGCTCGAGGTGTTCAGATGTTTGGCAGCTGAGTTGGAGAACCTGGTAGTCCTAGCAATTGCAATGCTAGTGTTCTTATGAATGTGTATGCTTGTACAAAAGAGGGATACACTAAAACAATATCAACTGATAGAAGGTCTTGTGGAAAAACCTTTCAGTCTCTGAATTGTTTATCAGTTTTTTTAAAGCAGTTATCACCAGAGCAATGAGGAAATTTGCCTCATCCAAAATAGTACGTAATGAACAATAAACTCTTTGCATGTAAAGATGTTGACTCAACAAACTATTAAATACCAAGCTATAAAACTCTTCACATGTAAAAAGATTGACTCAATCAAGAGTTTCAAATTCATGGTATACATGAATCAAAGTGTTTGATAAATGACTTGCAGTCAAGTTAAAATATGAATATTTAGGAACCCATGTAACACTGTATCACTTCTGTTGTAACTGATGACATAAGTGGCAGTTAATGATTATCAAGGAAAATGGAGTGGTATTGATAACTAAGAAAAAGCGTAGACTGAATTGATACTGAAAAAATCGCCACCAGCAATGTCAAGGTGGTCAGAGTTTCAATACTGATGGCTTGAAAATAGGCAATCCAACAGATACCTAAATATGAATTCAAGAAGAGTTTTAGAAGACTTTGAGGACAATTTAGCCACTCTCTCCAAATATTTGATTCCTGGTTCTTGCGGTTTAACCCCAGCTGGCAATTAAGCACCACAGCTGCCCACTCACTCCCCTCCCCTAGTGGGATGGGAATGAGAATTGGAAAAAAAAAAAGTAAAGCCCCTGGATTATGATGGAGTTTAGTAGGACAGAAAATAAAGGCTGGGAAAAATAGAGTGTACAAAACAAGTGATTCACAATAAAATTGCTTACTACCCACTGACCAATGCCCAGCCAAACCTGGAGACGCAGTGCTCTCCAGCCAATTCCCCTCAGTTTATATACTGGACATGGCGTTGTATAGTATGGAATACCCCTTTGGCCTATTGGAGTCAGCTGTCCTGGCTGTTTCCCCCTCCAGCTCCTCATTGCACTCCCAGCCTCTGCTGAAGTCCTTGACTGCTCAGCAACAACGAACACATCAGTGTGTTACCAAAATTATTTTCATTCTAAATCCAAAACACAGCACTGTACCAGCTACTAGGAAGAAAATTAAATCTATCCAGCTGAAACTAGAATACCAGTTTTATTCTCCTATACTTTAGGATCCTTCCATTACAAAAAGAGATCTATCTTCCAGTACAAAATGGATTTTTCTAGCCTTATCTAACTTATTAATTAATATGCAATCACACACGTATTAGGGATACATCTAAGCAATGTTCTTCATTGAAAAAAAAGGAAAAATTATAGAGCTGGAAATGTCCACAGGTGTTTGCACTGTGCCTTCAGCAAGCTTTTCTGAGTCCTGGGAGCTGGGATGGAGAAAAGTAATGCCATGCTGTGAAAGTATTTTCCTAAATACAGTTCAGCATCTTTAACTGCAGATTGGTATCCCAGTATTTTGATAAGTGAAAGAATGTCATTGATTGCATTTAATTCCAGCTTTGCAAGCAACTTTTGGTTTTGTTTTCTAAAAAAATATTAATATAATTCTTTTTATGATTGCTACAAAAATTGGAGTGCCATTGTGTTGTACATTCTTCTGCTTCATTGAATCCCAATTGTGAGGGCAGCGCTACGTATTTTATTCTGTCTTCATATACCACAGATATTTGAATGTCACCTTTATGGAGCTAAATTCTGTAGATAAAGCAGTTTTGTTTCACAGTATAACTTTTGTGTATAATACAGACAGAAAATGGAAATGACTGAGGCACCACTAATGCCTCTAGCCCTTGCAATGACTCCTAGCAAGTCCTAGGAGGAGATGTATTTTAGTTTGGCTCCTTTTGAGGTAGGACATGGAATTGGAAGATCAAATCAGTTGTCTTATATTCAGAGGATGACAACAAAGTCAGGTTTGTTTCTGCCAATTACAGTAATAGTCAATATTCCTATCCCAAACAGCTTAATAACTAGAACAAAACATGGCATAGGATCAGAATAAAAGAATGCAGTAGTGAGAAATGACACGAGTCACTTTGATACGGCTACAAAATTGAATAACGGTCTTGTGCAAACTTAGATGTTTCCTAATTATTTGAAGGCTCTGTGTATGTTTATAGTGGATCCTTTTCCTGGCTGCATCAAGTATAAACTGCGGGTCTTTGCTTTCAAAGCCCTTTGCAGATTCTCTCTGCCCTACCTGACCTCTAAATAACATGAAAGTGAACTCCTGCCTGTAATCAACCCATCCTGCCAGATTTTACTAGCCACTTGGTAAATTTCTGTTCTCTACGGTCTTTGTCTCTTTTATCAGCAAAGCTCCACATATATATCTACAAGTCTGCTTGATTTTTATTCCTTAAATCCTGTCTTAAGGACATGTTGAGGTGTTTAGACATTTGGTGTTTGTTTTTTTCTTTTAGCATAATTCAAGAGTGTATGCTATAGCTTTTGGGTATGTTGTTGCTTGTCTTATCTTCACCTTTTGCATCTTTGTACACTTTTATATCTTTATTAGTGCTCAGGTAGTGAGCTCTATAGGTCAGTAACTCTCTGATTTTTTTTTTATGTTTATCTAGTGTTTATCTTCTGATCCAAGATTGATTCTTAAGTACTATGATAGTGCCAATTATAATTTTAAATTCTATATGAGTACTGTTATATCACTTGTTGTAGAAGTTATAAATATTGGCCTTGGTACCTTGTGCCTTTGTCTCAAATAATATTCTCAGCAAGCTACAAATGATGGGCTAGGTGAAACCGGGATAAGCATGCAAAACTTATTTTCTAGCCCAGTTATGTGGCACAGTTGGTCTAGAAAGGATATACTGAATGATGGTCACATGCTTTTTCCCATTATTTTCACCAGCGTTTTGAACAGTGGAAATAGAGAATACTTATATTATGTGACACCGAATTTATGGAGATTGTGGCAACTAGCAATTTGGAAGGTAGGATAAGATTTAGAAGGAAACATATTTTTGCCAGTTGAAGCAGTGGCCAGAAATAAATATACTGAATAGAAACTGGTGTAAAATACCACACATAATTAGGAATAAGCAAGCAGAGAGTGTGGAATGACTCGCAATTCAGTGTGCAGCTTGTATCACAGAGCGAGCATGAGGCAACACAGTTATAAGTAACACTGTCATTGGAACATGCAGAGATCTCTCTCTAAAAGTACATATGAATTCACTGAAAATGTGTTCTCTTTTATATGTAAGACACCTTGATGACCTTTTTCTGTGGGAGGGCTAGAGGGCAGCTGGTGCAGTGGTCGCAGCTGTTCCCAGCCATTGCCTGAGACATGGCCTTGGGTCTGCTACCCTGTCCTGGGGTGGGAAGGGGTGAAGGAAAATATTTCACCACAGCTGGCACCTCTTGAGAGGCTGTGGCTATTGGAGCTCCCAGCCTGCCCTGGAGGAAGGCAGGAAGGTAGTGGGGGGGGTCATATGGCATCTGGAGGGTTTCACCCCATTTCTGGTGGAAGAGAAGCTGCACTGGGACGTACGGTGAGAGGAGATGCAACGCCAGGATGGGAACAGGGAGCTGCATTTTCTCCAAGTATTGATCATATCAGCGTTAATCCTTAACAGAGAGGATTATAGGTACCATTTATTTATATGTATTTATAGATACCATTCAGTTGCTGTAAATAAAACCAGGCCTGGCACTTCCTTCCTACTTTTTAATCTGTGGCAATCAATTCCTCCTTGTAATGCCCTTCTAGTCTTGAATAAGGTGTGAAAAATAGTCTGTAGAGCCATGTTTTGTCTCTGTTCCAATGCTGCATGCTTTGCCAAACATACCCAGTGAACAGGAGATTTCTATGCCTTCCTGTGCATTTTCAGTTAAAAGGAGATGACAAAAGGCCCCCAAAGATTCTGCTGAACTCTCCTGGGAAACACATGCAGACATAATGGGAAAAATCATACTTACTGCAGTGGCCTGGCCATGATAGATGAGATGCTGTGTTTCAGATAAAACATAAACGCGTTATGTTTCTTGTGAGGCATAAATAAGATTATACTATATATCTGGAGAGTCAGTTGTGGTGGTAGCATGGTTAAAGCAGACCATCTGCTGGAAGCAAAGCCCTGAAGTGGGCTTGGGAGTACTTTTGTGCTTGGCTAGAGTGGTGTGTCCCTGGCAGCTTTCCCATGTGGCAGGAGTGTCTTGTCTGCTCAGCATGTATGAGGGTGCCCCAAATACAGAATTTGTGGGTGATTTCCCCTTGGCCTTCCCTGGAGAGTTCTTTGATGCATGTAAGAAATGATGTGCGTGTGTTGAGTGCTGTTTGTTTTAAACCTCCAGAAATTTGTTATTTTGGAACCAAATTCTTGCACATTTGCTTCAGGGAGTTGACCTAAATGAGGAGACTGTGTGCAAAATAAGCCTTCTCTAAACCAGCTGTTTTGGTTTTGAAAGGTAAAGGACATATGTATAGAATATTGGCATGGAAAACAGTGAACAAAAAAGTTTCTTTGTGCAAAAAATGTCAGTCTGTTCTAACTCCCTACAGAAGCACTCCATTGAAAGAGGCATATTTATTAAAAGTTATTTCTGCAAATTAGGTACTACAATGTTTTTCAACACAGACTAGTTTCATTATTCTACTGCAGAAACTGAACTCTTTGGTGCTAACTGTTCAGCTGTTCTGACACGGAAGAGTCAATAATAGGTATTTATATCTGTTCAAAATTCAGATATCTTCCAGACTGTGTATTTTTCTTGTCAGTGGCAGGAGGTATGGGCTGACCCTGGGGCTTCCAGTCTTCTAGTCAGACTTTCTGTTTATGTATTAAGGGGTAAATTTATTGTTTGTTATCTTTAAAAGTTCCTGATTCTCCGGAACTATTTATCGGGGGATCAGAAGGATTAATGTTGTCCTCATTCTCTTGCTCCAGAACTTGCACTGAACTGCTGAGCTACGGAACCACTGTCCAGTGGTTTCTACGTTTTCAGAGAACTTCCTGATGTTTACATTACACAGGAAGAAAAATAAAATGGCAGGAAGCTAGATGGGAAAGAGAGGCTTTGCATCCCAACGTGTTTCCAGCCCCACTTTCCTCCATCTATCAGTGTCAAAAGAATGGGGGCCTATAGAGAGGTTTAATGTTGGTTTCTAATAGAGACCAAAGAGACTAAAAAAGAGACTGTGGAAAAAATTGTAGAAGCTGTGCAATTACTTGCAGCAAAAATCACATTCTTCCTAGATGTAAGGTCTTATCTATGTTATAGTTTTGAATAAAAATTGCTTCTGGTTTTACTCATAAGTCTGATGATAATATATTTTGTTATGAATGAACTAAATGTGTGGATAGAAGCCTCAGTAGTGTAACATTTTACAACTACTTTATTGTGTTGGTTTGCAGTGACAAGTACAACTATTTTGCCTTTAGCACAGCCATCTGTCTGGCAGCCTAATCCCTCCAAGTTGTACAAGTGTATCCCCATGGTACATGTATCCTCCAGTAACCCGGGTGGTGGCAAACAGCCATTGGTTTTTCCCTGGGGATACAACTCGCCCTGCATCATCCCACAGGGCTTCTGTGAAAACTCTGGCAGACAACATCTCCCTTCACTTTAGGCCCATGGCAGCTGGGCACATCATCCATATTGGCAGTGACCAGTATTTTTGCTAAGAGATTTCTTTTTCAGCAGTTTTGCTTTAGCATAGCCTCTTGCATAAGTTCAGGTCTACTGCCATGTTATACCATAAGATCTCAAGATGACTCTTGAGAGTTGGAATGGGGAGGGTATGCTTTGGGGGAGGTCTCCATGGAGAGATTCTGTTTGGGATGAGGTGCTTCTATGCAGAAGGCAGTGTGCAGTGGCCAGGCTTCCTGGTTTGTTCAGGCATCTTTCACCAGATGCAGAGAGTCTGTGCAAAGAAGGATATATACAGTTTTAATGCATAAAGCAATTGTGTATTGGCTAGCAGAAAGATGGATAGAATTTATTCAGCTAAGCAGAAGCACCACCAATGAGGCTCCAAAATTGTCTGGCCTGGCCTGGAAGACATCAGTCAGGTGGGGAAGAGTCCACCCCTGCGGCTCCCTGCGACAGCTCTTTGGTGAAGCACAGGTGACAGTGACACCTTAGCACAGGCGACAGTGACAGCTGGGCCTGACCAGTCCTGGTCATGCCTGGCCAGTGCCAGCCTACCTTCAGCATGCTTTCTCCTGTAGGATTTTGTACCTTCTTGTGCCAGTGTTTTCCCTTTTGACTCCTTTATCTACTAAATCCCCTGTGAGCATCCCTAATGCTGTCTCTCTTTTTACCTCTGTTATCTTTTGACAGATGTTTTCTTTGTTTTTTTCTCAGTAGTCTAAGTCCATGTGCTATAGCTGTGCTACACTGGGACTATCCTGTGGGACCTTGGTGCCCAGGTACCTAAATCCGTGTTGAGGCTGGAGAAAACCTTATGGCAGAGGCTGCACAGATAGGGGGTTTACCAGGGACAACTTCTTCACTGCTCTTCGGTTTGGTGTTGAGTCAGTTCCAAAATGTTTTGTATCATGTTAGACATAACAGGTTCCTTCTGAAACACAAATATTTAAGATGTTTATATTTAAAGTCCAGAGACCTTGCTGGACGCTGATAACAGAATGTAAAGTCTGTGATGCTATTCCTGACCAAAGGTGCTCTGCCTCCCATTCTTATCTGTAAGTTTCTGAATCTTAAGGTAGATTTGAAGAATATGGTGTACGCAAAAAATCTTTTCTCTTGGCTATCCCAATAAAAGTGTCTTCCAGATATGCTGCATAAAACGCTCAGGTCAGACTTTGTTCCTGATTTTGATGAAAGAATACTTACTGGTGCCTCACAACTTGATCTTGTTCTAGAGAAACCCTGAATCCCATTCTTTTACTTTTTGCTTTGCTATTTTAAAACGGAACTCTAGCCAGAGGTTGAAGGGTGTGAAAGTTTATGTCATTGTACAAAGTTTTCTGTTTATTATCTCTTGTCTTTTTATTACCTATAGCTTGCTGTTACTCAGAAAGTTGATACTCTAGTATTTTCTTTTTTAATGATTGTTTGGGACCATTTTCCTGTTTGGAAAATTCTAATGTAGTGGTATGGAATAAATGTGGGGTTTTTTCCATGTGTGATGAGAGTCAAAATCACTGTGAAACATATCCTGCCATCTTCTCTGTTGTTGTAGAAGATAACTGGAAAGGGAACTTAGTGTGGGTTTCTCACAGACAAAAGTTCCAGACTCTCACAGGGTCTTTGTGATGGAAGGTGGGAGGAAAAAAGCGATTTCTAAATCTAATATTGTTGAGGGTTAATTGCATATAGCATTGCAACATATGTAGTTGCAAAAAGGTGCCAGCAAACTCCCGGGTGTTATTTTTTGTCTTATGGTAATGGTCTCTCATATTGCAGAAATTCCAAGGTGAATTAGTAGGCAAATTCTGCTGTGTGAGATTTATTCTTGCTATGCCTTTGTAATATCTAGTTTTAGTAGAGTGTTGTTTTCATATACTGGCTTCGATCACTTTCTCATTACAATATTTACATTAAAAATGTTTCCCTTTCTTTTTTTCTTTAATCATAGGTAGATTTGCTATAACACTTCTTGTTAACACTTAATCCTATAAATGATACTTCAAAATTGTTTAAATCAGTATTTTAAATTGAACAAGGCCTTAGAGCCACTCCATAGGAACATATCATTAACCTATAAATGTATATTGCATGAAGTACTTTGTTTTCATTACGTTAGAAAAAAAAGGTAATGACCTTGCAATTGACTCCTCTATTTAACATTTTCATCTGAGCTTTAACACCATTAGAAGTAACCGCTTGCCTTGACCAAAGAAGGAGCCAAAGAAGCAATGTTCTGCAGTCAACCTAATTCGGTTGAAAGCTAACAAAGGTAACATTAAGTGGTCATTTACCAAGTCAAAGGCCTCAGTTAAAAAAGTCAAGACTGTGAAACTCCTTTTTCTTTTCATAGGTTGCCAGCTGCGGGTTTTAAAATATACTCTGCTGAATTTTGATTTTCATGTCAGGATACCTAACACTTGAATAGCCAATAGGTCTGTGCTGCCTTAAATATTAATCTAAACTCTTTAAAGTGGATATTGAGTATGGAAAGTTCTTGTTAGTGAGAAAACTCCATTTCATGGAAAAGTTATTTGGGAAATATTCTAAAAAAACCCCTTTTTTCCCCCCTTATTTGCCTAGAGCATATTTCTCTTCAAAGCCTGTCAGTACTAAATAATTATCAGGCCCCACGGTCTTTACTCATGTTGATAGGCAGCTCGAACAGCTGGATGTGCCTCCCATTCATCTGTTCCCAGTATCATCAGACACAAGGAAAGCAGAGCAGACTGTCCAAACTGACTGTCATTTCAAGAAGACTGGGACACATGAAAGCAATAAGTAATAACGACTTAGCTGCGGGACTGAGCATTCTGTACTACATGAAAAATGTGCTCCGCCTAAAACCATGAAACTTGGCAGATAGGTTTAGGATTTGCTAAGGAACAAAACAAAAGCAAATATGGTGCTTTCTGCTTGCCTACTGTAGAAAACTGAGCTCTTCAACAGAAACTCTTTTGATTCCAGTTTTCCACAGGTTCTTAAACATGTAAGGATGAAAGTTTTAGCAGTTTTATAGATAGCAAATGTCAGATTATTTTTTTTCTTTTACAAAGCAGGATCTATTCATCCTAATCTCGGTTTCCAGAAAATAAAATTACTAACATGGTTCTTTTTAAAGCTTATAGGCTTAGGGAAAAAAAAAAA
Source organism: Brachypteracias leptosomus (assembly GCA_013401335.1). Classification (NCBI taxonomy): domain Eukaryota; kingdom Metazoa; phylum Chordata; class Aves; order Coraciiformes; family Brachypteraciidae; genus Brachypteracias; species Brachypteracias leptosomus. Next base: position 10,654 of record VYZX01027748.1, on the reverse strand, counting down.
AAAAAGAATTGTGGAGATGAAGGGCCAGGGGGGCAGAGCTAATTTTTGAAATACCTTCAAGGTAGATTCAGCTTGGAAATCTTGTCTACAAATACATCATCCAGGGAGAACAGCAGCTGAGAAATCTACAGATTTTCTTCTTTATTTTTCTGAAACTTGTGATTTTAATGAAAATGGTCAGGAAATGGGGTAGGAGTAACTCCAGACATAATCTATCTGTGTTGGCACACTTATCGATCATGGAATATAAAATCAGTAACCACTGTGAAAAACTTTGTGAACACTTGGTTGCTAGTGAAGTAAAGGATAACTTTGTGATCTTTATGGAGAAGTTTAAGTGATGATGTTTTCCTGAGTGGGCTTGTGGCACAGTTTCCCCCAGACTGATCTATATGGTTTCAGTCATCTCAAGAAACTACAGGAAGGGCAAGCTGTCATCTGGGCTCAAGCAGGCTCGGGAGGGTAAGAACAAGTACCAGTGCCTGCCTTCTAAAGTGGTTTAAAAGGGAAAATAAATGAAAATTCCTTTGTATCCTTTCCATAATTTGAAATAGGCTTGTGCCTGTCTTTTGTGCAGTGAACTAGAGCAAATTTGGGTCATCAATATTCCAGATACAAGGAGAAGATACTTTCATTTTGCACATCTTTAAAAACTGCATGTTGTCTTACTCCCTGTTGTTCATATTTTTAACTGTTAATTAAATCCACTGACATTGCAGCTGTTTAGATTATTAATAGTATCTCTGATATTTGAAAATAATTAGATTGCTAATATTTTTTGATCTCACTAAGGAGTTTTCACAATGGACTAAAATGGTCTCTGTTTCAAAGGCAGGAGAGTATATTCAAGTCATGAATGTTTATTTTATTCTATACATGTCTTTTCATAGTTAAAGCTTTGTTTTGTATTTTCTTATAATGTAAGAAACAAAGGATTTCAGAGTCAGAGCTTTTATTGTTGTTGTTGTTCCACGTAGTTCCATGATGACTCATTCATAGACATCCCCAAATGTCATTAACAGACTGAAAAAAGACTCTAAAAGTTTGCATAGCTAGTGATCACACACAAGTGTATCACCATATAATTGAATGGAGCATATATTGGTGAAATGTTGGCCAGTTTGAACGTGAGAAGACAGCAATACACTTACACGATGTTTAGGAATTTCTGTCTGAATCTGAGAGATTATGAATCTTGTCGTTTATAACGTATTTTTTTAAAATGCTTGTAATGGTGCTTGCAGTTGCATAGTTTCTTTGAAGGGAAGAGCTTATTGCTTGTTTGCGTAATGTATTGCTTCTGATAAATCTCTTTTTTTATATAAGTAGCTTTCTTCTCCAGCACTGTCATTTCCTAATGAGCTACTTCTGTGATGCCAGAGCCTAATATTTAGGTTGTTCCATTTCAATAGCAACGAAATCTGGCATTGTCATAAGCACTATGCATTAAGCAAATGGATGAGACTGACATAGCCACTATGTACACAGTTTTCATTCCTGTCTCATCATGTCTTTGCTGATAACAAATGAAGAAAAGCTGTTTGAAAGGACAATTGATTTGTGGTAGAGCTGTTTGTAGTCTGCTAATGTTGCACAGAATGTTTATGAGCAGATTTCAAGAAGGACTTAGCAATTGAATACATTTATTCAAGTTTGCAAAATAGAACTTTGTGGTTGTGAATATATTCTAATATTAGGAAAAGATCAAGTATTGGAATTAGTTAATAGCAATGTTATATGTCTATTTCTGGGAGAAGTTATGGATAATTGTCATGTAATTACAGAGATGAGAGCACTTCATACCCATTTCACTTCTTGAAGGCTGACTCTTGTGATTCTCACAATACTTGAAAAAAGGTTGTGTCAGTCTAGGCAGTAAGATAATTTAAAGCAAGATATTACCAGGATGTTGAGACTACTTTTAAGGAGTGTTTTCAGTCTTGATCCAGTAAGTTATTGCACTGAGGCAAGCATGTGGAGCACTCTCTGTTACTATGGTATTGTTTGTTATCTCTGAGTGTTATATACAGTCCTTTATGAGGAACTGACCTGAATGTAAGTCCCTGTGCAGGCTCTCAGCTCTAAAAAGACTAGAGGAATGGACTGTGGCAACAGCTGAAAATCTGTAGTCTCTGTGCTAGGAAACAAGACAACAGTGCTTTATTGGAATATTATTTTTTTATTGTTTTGCACACAACCCCACCTCTGCAACCAAATAAATGCCCTTAAGATTGAAATGAAAAAAGTTAGGCTGAATATAATAATGGAATAAAACATGCAGCTTGTGAGGAAAAACCTGGCATGTTATTCTAAGATACTAATTTCTTTGACTAGCTTTATGTGAACGGCATTTAGCTTTGGATTAGTATGTATTCAAATATAGGTGTTTTAGTTTCAAATACTACAGGAAAAAATCTTAAGGGAGCAATCATAATGCAGAAAAAAAATCAGGAGCTGACCATAGTGACTATAGACAATTTAATGGGATGAATAGCATACATTTTCCATATGTAAAATCACTAGTATTATACAAATGAGAGTCTTCTGATGCAAAGCCCATAAAATCTACAGAAAAAGCATAGAGTAACTTCTTAAATAATTTAATGAACCTTTTGCAAATAAGCTGCAGTGAGCAAGGCCCTAATGGCTCTACAAATATGAGGTTTTCTTTGTATAAAAATCTATTGAGCCTGGAAGTGGATTAATATGTAGGTTTACAGAACTGTCTCTGGTTTTAATCTGAAACTTTAGATAATACTGTATTCACTTTATAATAAAAGTTACTGTCTTTCTATAATAGGCTAAGATGTTATATAAAAGTAAATAATTTTTTAAAGTAAACTTAATTAGGCTAATGCCATAAGGGAAAAAAACTACAGTAATTTACAATACCTCCAGAATTATATAAACTACCTTTGTAGTTTATATAAAAAAGAACCAATTAATATTAGTATACCAGGTCTCTCTTCAGCGCATTTAGATGTAAAGTTTTTTGTGTCTATACACTAATTCTGAAAGTCCTGAGGATAAAAATCTTGATTCTGCAAACTCATAGCAATCTTCTGTAAATAATCATACTTTGTGATTTTAAACAGACAGTTTTATTAGAGAAATAGCGTAGATGTTCCTATAACTTAATATTCTTGCTCCCATGCATTTTTGTTCAATGAAGTTATATTTCACTATAGAGAGTAACAGGAATTGTGGTGCTGAAAATCTGTTTTCCTGCTTTTTTCTTAGGAAGGTTGAACAGCCACCACACACACGCAAAAAAATCTTTCCACATCTCCTATATTTCAGTGCTGTATCACTTTATCATTCCTATTGGTTCATATTAAAAAGTAAGAAATTTGTTTTCTTAGATAAAACATTTGTGCAAGCTGTGCCACGGGATTAAAACATGTTTTTCATTTCTGTCTTTTATTTTTGTTTGCTTTATTCTTGAAGCTGTTATCATGTGTGTTTTTCTAAATTCCATCTGAAGAGCTTTATTAAGAGTTCTGTTAAAGTAGAGAAGTGAAGTGCTTAAAAGTTGTGAAACTCAGGAATTAAAGCTGCTTATGTATTCTCAATTTTGGCCTCCCTATGCTTATGCACAATAGCACAGTCTTTAATTAGAGAATGACATACTGTTTTTTTTCCCCCCCTAGGAGTTACACTTCATTCACTGTACAGGAGGGATAATGCTTGCTCGATGATTACTGTCTTCATTGTTTTGTTTCATTCTCACTGTTCTGTGTATGGCCATAGGCTGTATTTACTGCTATCTAATCAAAGCATGCTCTGATGACAAAATTAATAATTTTCTTTGGGCTTTTCTGTGGTTCTTATCACTTTAGGTCTGAGTAGTTCACAAGTGTTATTAGTCATTGTCTTTACAATACCTGGTTTTCATTGTGGACACAGTATTTCAGGTGAGCAGCTGATGTACTAAAAAGCAAGCCTAAAAAGTATCTGCTGATTTTGGGTGCTACGGTCGTGATGAGTTGTGCCTGATAGTTCAGAAGACTTTTTATTACATAGCACTTTATCTGTTCCAGGCAGAGATCCTCTTTGATTCTAACAGACGTGATGAGTTCTCAACACTTCTTGAAATTCAAAGATCAAGAGCATATAATAGTCACCCTTAGGGGACTGGTTTAAATGATATAATGTGCAAGAAGAGAAGAGATAGAAGCCAGTCCCTCTGGCAGAACTACCTGTAGGATTATTGTTTCATTTCACATTTGCCACACGGCTTCCATTCTCAGCAACAGTTCAGACAAGGGCACTATAGAAAACAGCTTTACTGTGTAACCTTGGTTTTGCATCCAGTGCAATGCCAAGAGTACATCCATTCTGTTCACTGATTGGGGAAATGATGTGAGGTAAAAAATAAATTCCGCTTAGGGCTGTATCATGATGCATGACTGCCCTGGCAGTGTGCAGTAGTAAACATTCTGCTTTGAATGCAGAGTGGGGACAAATGAGACAGGAAAAAGAAGAGGGATAAAGTATGACAAGTTTTAGTAGAGCCACCTTACTCCTTACTTGAGAGAGGGAAGAAGAAAGTGGAACTCTGTGTATGAGGGAAGGCAGACTTGCAGTAGTTAAGTAGAAGAGAGTTATGTGAGATGGTGCAGGTATCAGAGTGATCTCTGATTGTCTGTATCTGTCAGATAGCTTGGCTCCAAAAGGTCCAAAGACTTCCCATTGACACTTCACCTCTTGACTACTCTCTAGTCTTTCTGAAATAGCAGACAGTTCCTTCGTCTCTTTCCAAATTTCCTATTTTACCATATTCTTCAGCCACATCTTATTTTTTCTCTTTTTCTACTTGGGCAGTTGAAAGAGACAACTCCCTCCTCAGTTCAGCCTGAATGTTGGAAGATAGATGGGAGGCAGGCTTTCTGCCCATGATTTCCCGCCTGGTTCTGGTCAGGCTCAGAGCTGCCATGAGGGACTTAGAAATGCCAGGAAAAGCCTTGTTAAGCGTCTGGAGTCTTGGGCCAGTAAGTGTTTAGTTTCTTTTTGTTCATGGTAGGTATGATGTTTAGTTTCTTTGTGTTGGTGATTGGTACAGTGTTGATGCGTTTTTGATTAGTTTATCTGTTTGTCTTGAGTGTGTGTTTTAAAAATGTGATGAGCCTTTAAAAATTATAATATTGAACCTCTGTTTGGCAAATGTGAACAGATTTTCATGGGTATGCGAAAAGCCACATTTTCTGTACAGAACTCTGTAACTCCCTCCTGCATAATCTCCCTGCTTCAGATCAGTGAAATAGCAGAGCTGTTCACCAACCATTTTTTATCATATGCCAGATATTTCTCAAGACTACCAAAGCTGTTTGGCAGAATAATTCCCCTTTAGTTTTTGTCTTGTTCACATTTCCTTTAATGTAAACCAAACAAATAAAGAAACAAACAAGAAATCCCACAAAACCCACAAAGTATCCCACCTTAGGTGTCAAAGATAGGGAAAAAAAAAAATTAGCTGCAGTCTATGGGATTTCACATTATACAGGTTTTAAAAAATAACACTTTTATTTGTATTGTTTAAAAACTTACTTTCCCCTTGGAAAAAGAGATAGCTCCTTTGAGTGCAGTAATGTTTGCGTGCAGCTTCATAGCAGTTCTTCTAGCACTTCTAACTTCATTCTTCAAATAGATTCACTATAACATGGTACCTGAAGTTGGTAAAGTCTGAAAAAGGGAAAGTGTGTCTTTATATGCCAAATCCAAGGAATGTAGAAAAGCCAAGCAGCAAGTTTGCCATTCTGTTGTTTCTAATTGGTCTATCAACATTCTCTGAATGTTGCATTGACCATAGTTCAGTGCAAATGGTTTCGGTTTTGGTTTGGGAATACTTTTTTTTTTCTGTAGAGTGCTCCAAACAAAATAGTACAATGCACTCCATTCTGTTATACTTGCAGTTAAGGTAATATAGAGACAATATAACAGAAAGGGAAAGCACGGCTGATTTTCTTTTTTCCCCCAGTTCTGGTTCTGCTTAATCTTAAGAATTAGCACAGGGGGTTTTTTTAGTTTGTTTTGCTTTTAGTACCTGTTACATATGTCTTGAATTTTAAAAATATATTTAAATATATTTTGAAATACTTTAGAATTTAAAAGATTAATTTAAAATCATCCAAAGTACTTCTGGGTTTAGATTTACCAGGGATTCTATAAACTCACATTTTTGCTTCGACTTGATCTAATTTGTGGGTATTGACTACCTTGGAAGTAGAAGAGGTGGTAGAAACTTGCAGCAAAAACCCCAGGAGATCGGTTGACCTGACCTGTGGGTTTCAGTTTTATGAAATGCTGGTGTTGTGAAATCTGAACTTCAGCTGAGGTAGCTCAGCTTTTAACTGCAGCCCTGAGACTCACCCTGATTTGAATCCTCAGCCCCATAGCTAAGGGATCCAGGCCCCAATTACTGAAAGTTCATCTGTAAAAGTTATAGACTGCTCCCTAGTTGGGAGGGGAAGAAAAAAAGGTGAAAACAGTTAAAACACCCATAATAGCTAGATTTTCTCTTGCAGCTGACCAAAATGCCATCTAACTAATGATCTGAGAAAAACGGTTTTCCCTTTTTTTGCCATATGCAAGCTCATTGGCAAGCTTCCTGCAGTAGCTGCTTTGACAGATCTAAAACTGCCCATGTCTTTATCACATGATTTGGCTGCTGCCAAATTCCCTGGCCTTTCTTGTTCCAGTGGACATCATAGTGCTTTACTGAAATCCAAGGAAGTAAAATTCACTGGCCATACCTGAAGTTAGGCATGAATTTTTTCTAACATTCACTATGCAGTGAGCAATAAAGTTCTCGTATTCTTTCCAATTAATTCCTCCAAATAATTTGTCTTTCTACCTTCTGTCTGTTTCTTATGGTCAGTAGGGATTGATCTCTACATGTCCTTTGCATGGCATACTTTGCCATGTGTGAGCACTGAACTTGAAATAGCATTGAGGAAGTTACAAAGCTTTTGCTGTTTTTCCCTATTGAAGTGCAAATTGCATTGAGCATCATATGAAAAGGAAGCAGATTACCAACTGAAAACCAGAACTATTTATTGTACTTCTGTGATTAGGCGTGAGGGAGAAAGGCAGTAGGAGGTCTTGGTCAGATGAAGTTTGAAAGATAGGAGTGCAGCTGGTTTTTGTATGGGGTGCAAAATGAACATAGGGGAGAGTAAAGAACTCAACCAATTAAATGGCAACTTGGCACTGCTTATTACCTGTAACCATCGTTAAGATGCTTGCACGTACAGTCATCTGGCTGGTTTGCCTCAATTAGCTAACCAGCAGCTTGTTTATGAGGCCTGAAAATAAGAGAAATGGAAAATTGGCAAAAAAAAGCAGAAAAGTTGCATTTCTGTAGTGCAGTGCTGAAAGTCTGGACAAAAGGACTGCATACCCTGTAAAAACTACAACGCTTATTTTTATGGCGTTGATAGTTATGGAAATCCTAGAACAGGATGTTCATCTAGATAGTTTAGATGAGTCCTGTTACTGCTTCAACACCTGAAATAATAGAGAACAGTTTTGCAAAAACTCCAGGTGCAAACAAATTTTTTTGCCAGAAGCAAAAGACCTTTTTTTATTATTTTTATTTATTTATTTTCCTTTTTTTTTTTTTTTTCAGTAGCTGTTTGCTTGTAATATCATCTCTCTACTACTGCAAACTGTGTCAGTGTGGACATACATCTTTTCTACACATATGGTGAACCCAAAATAATCTTAAAATAAAGAAAATAATGTTTGCCTTTGTTACTGAACAAATAAGAGATGGACCAGAAGATGCAGTAACAAAGGGTATGAAGGGATTGGGATGCAAACTGAAATGATGTTGAGGTAGACTGGGACTGGGATTTGGGGAGGAAAAAAATGGAAATTTGGCCTCAAATGATGGATGACTGGGGTGATTGCTCAGAAGGCTGTGGCACAAAGAAGACGAAGGTTCTTACTAACTTAATGAAGAGATCGGAAAGGTGACAAGGTCAAGGGAGTTGAGAGAAGGTGAAGAAACCAATCTGCAAAAAGGAAATTAACACTGTAACCCATTGTCACAGAGCTCAGGGCAGCATCTACTTAAGTCTGATGGGAAATCTGTGAAAGTAGATTCTACAATGAGAGACTGAATGTAGATGGAGAAATGGAATAGTCAAATGGGATCCACAGAATATAGTGGAGGTTGTTCTATGATCAACAGAATGAGTATCTGAAATTCAGATTTTCTGCTTGTGCATCTTCTCCTAGAGGAGGCTCCTTTTCTGCCACCCTCTGCCTCTCTCCCAGTGCTGAAGTCAGCTTCCGGGGCTATGTTCTTTTGTTGTCAGTGGCCTGATTCGGAGCCCATTCTGACACCAGCTGGAGCATGAATTATTTCCCACATAGCGTACCTTTTTCTCAAGTATTGGTTTTCTATGTCAACATTCAAAATTGCTGTTTGGTTCATACAGATTTTACTGTTTTTCCTTGTTACATTATTTTATTTATGTTTTTAAAGCATTTTGGTATCTATGATTCAGGAGGACTATACCATGGAAAGAATTAAAGATGCTAAAAGATTGGAATTAAAAATGAGTACATATTGGCTTTACAGGTAGTTGAGTGGAAAATACTTTAAGATTACTTTAAGATTTTGTGTGGAGGAAGTCAGTATTCTTATAGCTTAGAAGGTGATTCTGGAATTTTGTTGGAATGCATGGGTGGCAGATGCAAAATTATAAAAATAAAATCAAACTTACTTCCACTACATTATCACAAGAGTCTTAGAATTGCTTGCCCTGAAGTTACCTTATTAATTAAACTGTACATCTTTCTTATAAATGTTGGAATGTGAAAATTAAGTGCAATTCAAATTATTTCAGAAGCACACCTAGACAACTGAAAGAACAGTCATAGAAAATAGAAGAATTTTGATATATTTGCCCTACTATAAGGGCCAATATATAATGTATAAGGTCAGCTAATATCAACTGAGTTAATAATAATGGTGGTGTGCGCATTGGTTTTAAGACATTCCTGTGAAAATAGTTAACATTAAAAATGATATTGAGATGCAATTTTGTAGATTGATTCAGACTACAGAGACCTTGACAGTCTTTGTAGACTACCCTCCTGTTTGAAGAAGGGTCAACACTGAGTTCAGACAGGTTGCTCAGAGCTTTGCCCACTCAGGTCCTGAGAACTCCCAAAGTACAGAGATTCTGCGGCTTCTCTGGGCAGCCTGATTGAGTTGGTCCTCTGGGTCCAATGCTTAATCATTGTCCTAAAGAGACTTGTTTCCTCTTTCATTCAGTTGGAAATCATGAGTTCCCTTTTTCCTAGCCAGGCTCCTGACACTCTGCTCATTTGCCAGAGCATAGGGATTGATTGTTCTTGTGCATGGAGGAGATTGTCTTTAAAGACCTGCAAACATTCTTGCCCTCTTTTGCCCTTCAGAGCTGTCTCCTTATAGGATACCTGAATTAGCTGAAGTCTACACTCCTTAAGTTCAAAGTTTATACTCTGCTACTTGCCTTCCTCACACCTGTTAAGATCTTGAACTCCACTACTCCATGGTTGTTACATCACCAACCATTTCTTGTCTGTTAACATATCCAGGAAAGCACGATTATCCCATTGAATATCTGTATTAACAAGTTGTCCCTGACACCCTCCAGAAGCCTCCTGGATTGCTTCTATCCCTCCATATTGTCCTTCTATAGATGCCAAGGGGCTTAAAGTCCCCCATAACAAGTAAGATGTGTCACCTGGAGATGTTCTAAAGTTTCTTAAATGAGGTTTCATCCACTTCACACTCACCAGGTCGACTGTAACAAACTCCTAATATAAGTTGTCAGACTGTGTAGAAGTTAAAGCTTTTCAGGTCTTGATCGCTCTTGAATAATATCTAAAAAGCATCGTGATGGTTTGAGATACTGTAGCTTGAACTAAATTTTAATTTTACTCTTTTAAATTTGCTTAATGAAAACCTGACTCAATTCTTTAGAACTTGACATCAGCAGAAATGCTTGCTTTCCTGCTTGTTGAGTAATTAATTAATTATACGTTCGGTAGTTTATGCTCTGCTAAGCTCAGTGGTCACAATGTTCAAAACTTTATAGAAGTATTATAGTAGTGAATATTTGAATAATTTCTATTAAATAATGATCAGTAAAAGTGCCTTGTTTTCACTTCTGTGACCTTTATAAAATCTGTGTCTTTTCTGTGTGTATTTAGTAATTGTGGACTGCTCAGCAGGTCTGCTGAGTACAGTAAGATTTGTGGCATTTCTGATGTTATCTCAGACATGACTAAGTGATTATGATCACTTTTTTTTAGAACTGAAAAAGTGATAGAAATATTAACAAGAAGAGTGAAAACCCTTATCCTTATTTACCAGTATGTGTTTAAGATTAGTAACAATGATAAAGAAATGGACTTAACATCAACTTACTGGTAAACTGTTTTCTATTCAGATATTCTCTCCTGTGCTCTAGATTAAAAAAAACAAACCTCTGAAAGTATTGGTGCTGTTTAATTTCATTTCAGATTTCACTAATATAATAATTATAGCTCTCAAATTTTCTGTCTGTTTCTAGAAAGTCACTGTAGGTTTTTTTTATTAGATTATTTAGTGTTTTGTTATGTTGTATGAAAGCTCCTGTGTCTCCGTTTAGGGCTC